>KN846952.1:203343-271561 GCA_000835395.1 Exophiala sideris | reverse complement strand
GGGGGGGGGGGGGGGCGGGGGGGCGGGGCCGGCGCTGGAAGAATAGCTGGGAATAAACCTTAATCCTCTACAAAGACCACCATTACTACGCCGCACTCCTTCGGCTGCGATTTCTGCTTGAGGTGCCTGCACCAAGTTGACAAAATCAAGCTAGTGTCGCGTTGTACGATGATACGCAGGTTGACGTGTGCTTCTCTCTGGCTACGTTGGTTTACTGCCGACATACCAGCAGAGGCACGTCGTTTCTTATTGAGACCTTTGTCTAACGCTCGAACATTGCCGCCTTCCTTTTTACCTAAAGCTTGTTGGTAAGAACGGAATTCGGTACGTTGCCATCTCCGCACCGCAATACTGAGCTTTACTTTCGATGGTGCAGGTAGTTCTCGGGCACCTGTAATGCGACTCGATTTGGAACATTACTGCTCACGTGGACGTATGTACCGCCGATCAATGTCCGACTTAAGGCAGAGCGATGCTTGAGTCTCGCCCATTGGCTGCAGTACTACTGCGTCGACGGAGTTGTGCCATCATGGCTTTCCTGCATCCATGATTCTAACTGTCCGCTTGCCTTGTTATAGACGATATGGAAACTCCAGCATGTATGATTACCCGCTGGCTTACCAAAGGAAATTAGCCTTTGCCCTTGGAGTATGTGCTGCGATGTGTGTCCTGCTATCGGCGTCACAGATGCAGCCTACAAGGTCCGGACAAGCTGACGGGTATGTTGAAGATTACTTCCATAAGTGTTGGCAGAATGAGTATTGAGCCATTAACTCAAGTTGTCTGAGGATGCACGAGGTGGCCAATGTCGAAATATGCGATGCGACACAGAGGTTGGCCCAGCGCCGGGTACTTTCAGATTATAGATCTCTGCATTATTATATGGTCTGCTATTCCGGACCCGTTAAAGTGCAATTGAAGGGCACCGGCCCTCAGCTAGTGTTTTCGTGCTCACGTTAGCCACTTGAATCCCTCAAGCAATCTTCATTGATGATATCCAATCCAACAGTATAGCCTATGCAATTCAAGATCGTCTGATTATGCTGGCAAATATAGAGATCGCTTGCAGCAGTCCTACTAAAGCCGCACTTCGAAGAGCTATATTCGAATAAATATTGACTTAGACACCGCGATATGGCGCCTCCCTATCAGATTGGAAAGGGGTTTGAAAGCTCATTGATAATAACAGCACTTCTCCCAGCCCAAAGGGATCAAGATTTCATCAGCCCTAGGCTGGTTTTCCCGCTACTCTCAGGGTCGACTACATCCGGCTTCTCAAATCCTTGGTTTCCACCAGATCTTCCCAAGATCTTCTCGTCGTCGAGTACGGCGGCGATTCTATTGCTCACCAACGATGTCGCGTCGACTGTGAAGAGCGAGCTGATGAATCCTAGACCGCTAAAGGCAATACTGACAAGGTAAACGGTTCGGAAAGACAGGACCGATGCATACTTGTATGCCTCAGCTCCGGCCAGAATGCTTTGTGTTGTAATTCCAGGAACTTTAGCGAAAGCTTCGGCTGAGCCAGAAAACAAGGCGGTCAGGTATGCAGCCACACTTGAGGCAGGCAATCCCGCTTTCGTGATTGCAGGGACGACTTGTTCCGGAATCTCGGTGGTAAGTCTACTGGTCAATACCGTGACATAGACAACTGTCGACACAGCACTAATTGCTGTTCGGATAGCGGCTGCGAGTCCCCCCGCAACTCCAATATCTCGCTGATCATCGATCAAAATCGTTGAATTTACAAGGCCGATGATCTCGACCCATCCCATACAAAAATTAGAAAGAAAGACGAAAGCGATCATCATGCCTTTGTTGGTCGGAGACACTAGGGCACACACTAGAACATGTTAGCACCTCACAAACCTACGTCAATGAATAATCTCAGACTCACATGCCGTCAGGATCCCACTAAGACCGAATGTGAACACCGTCTGCCATTTCTGCCGCGGTAGTAGAGCCGTGACCCAACCGCCCACAATTTCACCAAACGTATTCGCTATGCCTGGTATCGTTGACAGTCCGCCGACATAGAGAAGGTTGCCGTTGCCGTAAAGGATTTGAACTTGCTGCGGCCAGATAATTGCTGTGGTATAGTACACTGATGCAGCAAAACCAACGGTAATTACCTGAGCCACCCAAGAGCCCCTACGCAACACATGGACTGGGGCAATCGATTCCGCAGAGGGCCTGAAGACTTCCCAACAGCCAAAGGCGACTAGGGTAAGAAACCCAAGAACTATCATAAGGATGGTTGGGGCAGATTTCCAGGGATATGATGTGCCTCCGATAGAGATGCCAAAAAGGAAGACAACAAGACCAGACGTCCAAAGCAGTGTGCCTGCATAGTCGAAGTTCTTTATCCAATGTTTTTTTTGGTCACCCCGGTGCTTGGACTGGAAGGTTGGAGGAAAGTAGAACAAGGCGTAGAGGACGCAACCAACCGCATTGTAGGACAAGATGAGGTAATAGAGACCTCGCCAGCTGACAGAAGGATATGCCTGCAGGAAATGGACCGATATGACTGGCCCAATGCATGATCCTGGAATCGCGAACAAATATATGCAGGCCAGTGCGTGGTAACGATATTTTGTGTGAACCAATTCTCCCATTGAAATGTGGTAGCTGAGCTGGGTCGCTGAAGCAATGCCTAGGAAGACGTTTCCCCCAATCAAGGTTGATATACTCTGGGCTCTTCCAGAGACAATACCGCCTATAATGCCGAGCACATTACCACCTATAAGGAAGTATCTTCGCCCAAAGATGTCGGATAGACGTCCAAGTAGTGGGAATATGACGGCTAGAGATGTGTTGTAAACATAGGAAATCCATACATAATGTGGATCTGGTCCGATATCCGCGTTGATAGTGGCCAAAATAGGCGCGGTAAGGCCAAAAGAGGAGACGCCCGCAAGAAAACTGATCCCAATAGCGAAAAACGAGCCGATGAAGTTCTTGGATAGAAAATACCCGCTCGGAAGCTCAGTCGAGTCCATCGTGAAGCCATCCTGTCCTAGCTGATGCCTACCATCAGCTGATGTGGAAGGTTCTTTGCCTTGTGGACCCTGTCCTTTCTCTCTGCCTGGGAGCCTTATAGTTGTCATCGTGGTGGAATATCACAAAGCGTCGAACAATCCCAATGTTCAAAGTGTGATCGGATGGAAAGCGAACAATATTAAGAGCAGTCAAGTCATTCCATGTGGAAATTGAGAATACTTAGTGCACTCCTTATAGTGCTGCCGTTCCTGGTAGATGTCCGCTCGGAATTTGTTCCTTCAGCCCCGCTCTGCGCGAGTGCCTCCAAGACGTAAATCACGGGGTCGTAGGGGTATTCCCCACGACTGAGTAACCGCTAGTGAGGCTTTCCGGACCATCATGGACTTCTAGCTCAAAGAGGTAACAAGCATCTCCGCTTGGCTCTGTACATTTTCAATGCAACGCCGTGCTAAACTTTCCAGACGTGCGGCCACCCGGAATTATTCTTGTCGTGGTCGTTTCTCACGATTTCGAATCGCAATGTCGGCGACCCAACGAGCCACCGATTGAGTCACTTTTCAGCAAGGAAATGCACACGCTGAATGAGTGTACTGTAAATATTTATCTGATTCCTAGGTATATTACACTAAGGATCAAGCAGGTTTGGAACAAGTCACACATGCTCAGACAAGTATATCTCGAAGTGAATTGTGATGGTTTCGAAAAATTAATTCTTGGCCGCATCCTCAATCTGTTGGCATAATCCAGAGCAGTTGGTGCACCACCATTCTTCAGCTTTGGAATTCGAGCCTGGCCCACCATGGCCGGACAGTCTCAGCAGATGCCTGTTGAGGTGACATCAAACCAGATTGCCTCGATTGTACCTTTTCAGGATCTGGAACCTGCGTGGCATGTCCCAGGCGCAAAGCTTGGGGGTACTTTACGGTGGATGATAAGTTGGGTTGGCGGTGGCTCAGGTTACGTTAATGCGAATCCATCACGGGCGATTCGCGGTGAGAACATTGGTGTGGGGTACATGTTCTTGCCTAGGGGTTCTCGACAGGAAGGACTTCACTATCACTCGATAACTGAAATTTACATCATCCTCAAAGGTCAGGTAAAGAGCTACGACCCGACAGGCGAGCACACGGCGGGTCCAATGGACTGCCTCTACATTCCTGCTGGCGTCCCCCACGGTGTCAGGAACTGTGGCCACGAAGACGTCGAACTACTCTGGCTACACGATGGTATAGAACCCAAAGGTGTTACTGTCTATTGTCATAGTCCAGAAGACCTTGCAAAGGCACCAAGCAAGGAGCCCGTAGTCAAAATCCCCTTCCTCGAACTCGAGCCCAATTGGCTAGCGCCCAAAGCTAGGGAAGGAGGAAATCTACGCTGGTCTATCAACTGGGTTGGCGGTCTGGAAGGCTTTGAGAACCTCAATCCCGAGCAGTCTGCCAAGAGCTCTAAGATCGCAGTGGGCATGACTGTACTCTCCCCTGCTCAGAAGCTAGTGCCGTACTCGACCAAACACGCGGACGTTCTGATTATATTGAAAGGGAAGGTCGTCTTGGACCTCGGGAAAGAGAACCAGGTACTTCAGTATCTCGACTGTGCCTACTTTCCCCCAGGCCATATACACTCAGTGAGGAATATCGGCTATGAGGATACCTTGATATTTTGGGCACACGAAAGACCACACAGAAGGGGTGACGTTGAATATCATTGATTTCTATCAAGTCAATCCGTCAGTGACTAGGTCTCCTGTGGAGAGGCATTGATCTAGAGTCGGCATTCATATACATGAACATTAAAGAGTGCTCACATGTAGTCTGAGGTTTAAAGCACAACGAGTACGCCAAGTCCAATCACCGAATTGCAGTAACGTCTGCGTGTTTGCTTCCTGACCGGCATCTGTTTCAGAAGAAGGGTTTTGCCAAAGCGACACAGTGGGATGTTTGGCAGGGTCTTCTTCCGCTAACGAAGTCTGTACGGTGCTTTGTGTGATGCCGTTTTAGATAGAGGGACTAGAATTAGAAGCCAGCAGGAGTATGATCTGGCTATGAACAATCAGACGGTCAGGGCGTCGGCATCGTTGTGCTATGAATCTTGCACTCGGTCCACTGTGTGAATAGTCTTGCAAACTGACGTTGAACAGAGTCTGACCATTCCGTGCACTTCCCATCAAGTGAACATGGAGATTTTTCTAGTTTCCGTCTGCTTTGTGTTCTTGATGAACCTCGTCTTGGAAGTTCAAAACGCCGGTAAATCCATTCACATGACCGACCTCACCATGAGAAAACCCCGAGCCATTGACAGACTGACCATCTGCGGCACGTGGTTTTAGTGACCTCAGTCTTGCTTGCATTGCAGTTGGTGCCGGCTCTTCCCTCAGCGGCGCATTCCCCAAGTCGTAGAATTGAGGATCCAATGCA
Organism: Exophiala sideris; assembly: GCA_000835395.1. Classification (NCBI taxonomy): domain Eukaryota; kingdom Fungi; phylum Ascomycota; class Eurotiomycetes; order Chaetothyriales; family Herpotrichiellaceae; genus Exophiala; species Exophiala sideris. The sequence continues at coordinate 266,147 of KN846952.1, read as the reverse complement.
GCAACGTTCATGTAAGGAGCCAAGTCGGCACCGGGCGTGCGTTCAACGGGTGTGAAACCTAGGCCAAGGTACTCCCACATATTGAACTGTGGTGAGATTTAGTATGACTACAAGTAGTTCGGACATGTCTGGCATCTAACCTTGTTCATATACGCAATCTCCCAATCCTCCCATCGAGGGTTTGAAATCACCTCTTGGAAGTGCAACGCGCTCCCTGAAACAGATTAGTCAGAACTCGACAACAGGTCTTGAGAGAGTTAGGAATTAGACGTACCAGGCCAGACGGCAGTGATCCGTCCGTCTTTCCGTGTATACCAAGAGTTGCAATCGTCTTCCCATACCGTTCCGTGTAACATGGTCTGACAATGCTCTCCAAATTGGTCGGTGACATCCTGTCGTGGCGTGACTGAGCGAAGATTTTCGGCCTGAATTTTCCTGATCATTGCAATAGCAAGATCAGACACGGCGCTTAAAGAGGCAGTAACAGAGCCGGCGAGGACGGGAAATGTCGGTCCGAACATAACTAGGAATTATATTAGCATTCTGTCCCGTAACGTAGGGACAATCAGCGACTTAGCCATACTCAGGTAATTTGGAAATCCTGGAACTCCTACGCCGAGGTACGTGTTCGGATCTGGTGTGAATTTGTCGTACAAAGACAACCCATTTTGTCCAATGATTCTGTGCCGGGGACGATAGGAAACATCAAAACCGGTTGCAAGGATAATCGAGTCGATGCCATGTACTTCAACGCCGTCTGCCGAGATGACGCCATCTTCAATTATCTCGGTGACGGAAGAGAAGTGAACATCTACGTTGTCTTGTTTCACGGCTTGCATGAAAGACATTCCTGGGGTTGGTCGCCTGCACCCAACAGCGAACTTTGGGAGGAAGCCATCAATGAGTTCCTTCTTCTCAAGACTTCTGATCATTTTTTCGCCAGCCCTGGACTGCAGCGTCGCCTGTTCGGGAGCCCCTGCGAACATGGCTTTCCAGATCTGATTCAACCCCAGCTCGTAGCTGCGTGCTTGAGTGACTAGTTTTTCATGGTTCGTGGCAAATTCCTGCTGTTCCTCTTCGGTGATAGTAGGACCATGGGGGTTATCAGGCTGAGCGGAGGCAAGCCAATTCTTCGAACGAGCATACAAGTGCATTTTTCTGACAAAGGGTTGCATACCAGGCGTGGTCTGGATGCTAGATGACCCCATACCAATGATCGCCACTGTTTCGTCCTTCCATTGCTCGGGACCGTAATTGTCCGGCCACTGCGCCGTGTGGACTGTCCGTCCTTTGAATGATCGTAAACCTTTCACATTAGGCTCAACTGGATTGTTCAACAGGCCCGTGGCTTGTATCAAAACATCACACACATCCTCCATGATGGATGTCGACTCATCGGCGTAGGTTTGCTCCAATTTCAGGTGCCACTTGCCCTTTGTTTCATCCCAGATAGCTTCGATCAATTTGCAGTTGAAGTTCATACTTTGCCGGAGGTCGAATGCGCGACATACACGGTCGAGATACTTCCAGATACTGTCGCTCTTCGAATAAAGCTCGGGCCAATAGGGGTTCAGCGCGAAATTGTATGTGTATGAGTGACTTGGTACGTCGCATGCACAGTTAGGGTATCGATTCTCAAGCCAGGTACCACCGATATCGCCGTTCTTCTCATAAATGACGTGTTCCACATTCTGAAGTTCTCGGGCGAACTTGTACGCGTTCAGAATACCAGACATGCCCGCACCGATCGTGACTACACGCATACGACGGTTGTCTGGGCTTCTGTACACGGTATCAGGCACATGGTACCCTCGGGCATTTGTGTGAGGTGGTAGCCCCTCGAACTCCTTACGCATCCTGTCAATTAGAAAAAGATGCGTCAGGCAGAAAGGTGAAAGGCAGGAACCGGTTATGTTCCAGGCAGACAGCTTAGGTGAACAAGCCACAGGTTGTCGAGGTTAACAGAAAAGGTGTGATGGACTCAAGAGGAACGTTCGAAAGCAGGGAATAAATCGGGAAATTCAGGTGAAGTTCTCAAAGGCAGACTGTAAGCAGCACGTCCGTGGATTTCTGCTCATCCTTGAAAGACAAGTCGCCAACGACGAAACCGATCCGCTAGGCTCCGCGCACTGCTTGAGATGCATTTCATGAGGTCAGGCACGCTACGGTAACGTCCAGCGCGACGCTACACCTAAGCACGAATATGTTCCCCCACCCTGTAAACCGGGTGCGAGCAGACATATCGGAATAAAAAGGCAAGCTATGATGAGTCACTAGTGCTAAAAGGAGATTATTGATTCCGCGCCCCAGTCGTGTGCTACGACGAGATTTTTGATCGATTCGCGCTTCAGGTGGGGCACGTCTTCGTTTGACTTGCGAGATCACTTTATCCGATAAATACCGGGAATAAAACTCATGCTTATTCAACATTCAGTTACAGTATATCATTGCTATCTCGCCGCAGGCCTTCATCAACTTGATTGCGAACAAGACTATGTGGTAGAAGTCAGTGTGAAAGATTCGATGTGGCTGCTAACTAGTACATATCACCCCGACGCTGCTCCACCAACAGCTGCTTCGATATCAACAGTGATAAGAGAGTGTCACTAAACCCAACGTGTCATTTAAGAGTTATTAATGTCGCGCATTTGGACTATGCCTTTTGGTCTTCACCCTGCACATCATGCGTATTTATTCCTAGTCTAGCCTGCCGTTGAAACAAGATTGACGTTATTGGCATAGAGTGCAAGTCTTGCGTGACAGAGGGGCCTCAAGGAACAGGCCGTATTACTGGAATGCTATAGGATCCTCCAGCATACTCGAGCACCTTGAAAATGGCTTAGGACACGTCAATGCTTGACCATGCGAGCATGTGTATATGACACGATCGCATGTTGTAGCCGGCCCACAACCAGTAGTGCATTAAGGCGAACTGTCTCGATGTTTCCGCAATGCTCTGCTCTGACGAGCTGCATAGCTTCTGGCCTGTCACCACTCTCTAGTTGGACTCGTGTAGTCTAGCATCAGAGGTGAAATTCGACTATATCTGATTGAAGCCACCCACATGAGCATCGATCCGCCAAGTTACTGTGGTACTGCGACTTCCTGGTCTTGGTACAAATTTACCACAATAACATCGTTGCAAGATATACGGCTTGGTTTCCGTCCTTTATATCCACCGGCAAACATCGGAAACACGCTTCATGTCATGGATTCTCCATCTTCTCTACACAATATCCTTAGCAGGAGACCGAGCCTTCCACTATAATGTACTATACAGGAAGAGGACCCTGGTCAAACGAGATAACATCGCCAGTGTCCACATTGGGATCAACGACCTTGGGTGACTGGACCGTATCAAGGTAGTCTGTGGTAGCAGTACCTTCGTGTTGTGCCAGGGTAAGTCCGTTCCCGAGCCACGCCATCGCATTTTCCCCTGTCTGGGTCATTGGGCTGTACTCGAAATCTTCCCAACGTGGGTTTGCTAAGACTCTATGCGCATGTACACCGGACCCGGGCCAAGGCGTAACCAGCCGACCAGTTGGCTCACCCCGTTTGTACCAAGACCTGCAGGGCTGTGCAAAAACAGTTTTTTTGAAGTATTCATCGACCTGCTGACTGAAGGCCTTGTTCGCACGCTCGCTGGCATTGCATAAGTCATTTATTTTGTGACCAGCAAAGGAATAAGACATACCTCACGACCATAGTTTTGATGTATTCTCGTTGAATTTTCTGCACGCACTTAACGATGTACTCACCAACCCACTCGATCATGTGAATCGTGCTTCCCGCGCCTGGACCGCCGTTAGGGCCCAAGAACATGAACAAATTCGGCAAATGAGGTGGGCAGATGGAGAGATATGCCTCTGGATGCGGTTGCCATATCTCATCCAAGGTTTTGCCATTTCTGCCAACAATGTCAAATTCGCCTTGCCTTGAGCTGTTTGAGCGATGTAAGCATAAATGTGTGAAAACGATGGAAATTGCTTACACATCAAACCCAGTAGCACAAATAATCAGATCGACTTTCCTCTCTTTGCCGTCGACCGTTTCGATACCTTGCTCGGTGATTTTCTTGATACTCGTGCTGATGTATTCGACATTCTCTTTTATGCATGCTTCTAGATAGCCAGGACCGGGGGTCAGCCGTCGACATCCGACCGGAAAGTCTGGTATCAGCGCGCTGAGGATATCGGGCCTATCTTTTAGCTTCGCAGCCATAGACTCATATGTCATCTGCTGGAACATCTTCTGAGGCTGTGTCCCCATGAAAGCTGCCAATTGAGCAGCGTTGAGCGAATCTTCGATTCTTTGACGAAACTCTTTGTATGACCCAATGTTTCGTCTGAATTTCTCGAGTTCTTCCTGGCTATGCTCAACTAAAAGGTGTTAGAAACATTCAAGGTCCTCACAGCTTGACACTACTCACAATTTCCTGTTTCGACCTTCCTCGCTGCCAATTCCTCAAACCCTGCACCTAGAGGTGAAATCCAGTTTCGCCCTTTCATGTAGTGGTCGATGTGCTTGACCAAGGGTTGAATAGTAGGAAGGACTTGGACCCCTGAGGAGCCAGCACCAATCAAGGCCACGGACATGTTCTCGTCCAGCTTGATATCGTCCTTCCAGTCTGCAGTGTGGACCCTTTTCCCTTTGTACGAGTCCCAGCCCGGAATGTCGGGCCACTTCCATCGGTTCAGGATCCCACTTGCCGTTATCAGAACATCAGCTTCGTCGTGGGCTTCCTATAGTGATAGTTAACCTCCGTGACACATTGTGTGTTATATCTTTCAATCGTACCGCTCCTGACACAAGGTTTGTTGTGCGAACCAGCCATTGCCCTTTCTTCTCGTCCCAGTGGGCGCCATCAAAGCGACGGTTGAACCGACAGTATTGATAAACGCCATACTTTTTGGCCACATTGACCAGATAGCGCTGAATTTCGGGACCGGAGGCATAGTACTCACGCCACTGCGTGTTGCTCTCGAACGTGAATTGATATGCAGCGCTTGGGATATCACAGCGCACGCCTGGGTATCTAGATGATCGTTAGCAAGATGGCACAGCTTCAGCACCAGAGTTCGTGTGGGGCCGACCTGTTCTCGAGCCACGTTCCGCCTACATCGGAGTTCTTTTCGTAGATAACAAAATCTATGTTTTTGATCATCTGGGGAAAGCGAACCCCAGCGACAATACCCGAGATACCAGCACCTATACAAATGACCTTTATTGGCCGCAGGTCGTCTACAGGATGGTCATAGACCATCTCAGCCCAAGATGCTTGGCAAGATTCGCTATGAGCACTTGAATCTCCATTGCGTGAAGGAGCGCTCATCTTTGCGGCTATTGTGGTACAAGGCGAGTAGGTGCAGCACAGGTTAAGGTGCGAAATGTTGACAACGAAGAAACTGTGTTCGCCAGTCCTAAACTCGAACAGGGTTTCTGTGAGCGTGGTTAAACATATCGGTGTTTCGTGATCAGGTGGCAAACTGATCTAGACTCAATGATTACATAATGTAGCGTTGAATGAGTGGAGAATCAATGACTGTCGTGCAAGGCGACCTACGATGATACTTTGCAGACCGCTCGGCGGATTTCTCGGAGCACCCGGAAAAGGTGTGAGAATGTCCCAGAAAAGTTCATTGTGCTCGGCAGTGGTGCAGGTGGACTCTGTAGCGCTCAGACTAGCGAAATCATGACTCCCCCCGGCTGATGCAGAGCTGGCCGGGGCACCTTTGACGCTTCGCGCATCCCCAACGACTCGCTGGAGTGAGCACCCGCAAACTTGGATTATTACTCCTCCATCAACCATAGTGGTGGACTTGACACCTGTGGAAGACATTCGCGTCGAGTATAGTAATTGCCAGTTCTTGCTACAGTGGGTGGGTCAACAAATACTTCAGCACTGTTTGAGGTTTTGCATTCGGAAACAAATTGCAGGTCGGCTGCGCCTTTGGACATTCAGACTTTCCATCCTATGTGGTCAAGCACAGCACCTATCATACCGTCGGCAACAGACCACCACGCCCGGCTCTTGCATTTCGACAGCTGGCTGCTGATCACACATAGAAATCGAGAGAACTAATCCGCGGCAGATTTCCTGCTTGAACCCCCATGACCAGTTGGCAATTCTGAATTTCTCTGTGGAGAACTGCCTACATTTTGCGATAGTTTTGGTCTCATCACAGCTAGCCAATCCCGCTTCGGAGTACTGAGCCTCAGCACGGACAGAATGGCAGAGGTGAATTGGGACCGCGTGCGAGAACAGCCGCTGCTCTTCAGCGGCGCGTTGCTCGCGACTTGTTATCAAGTCGTCAAGTATGGAGTGAGCCGGCTCATCGCGATGCGCCATCCTCACAGGTCATCGTTCGAAATGGTTGCCAGAAACATTTTGTGCAACACTTTGATGAGTTTCAACCATTTGTTCATCCTTGATGCGCCTGCTCATTCCACTGAAATGGCCTGTCAGCTTCGAGGTCAAGGATTTGAAGCCTTTGCGACCCATTCAAAGCCGAGTCTGAAAGATAGCGACCTGGTAATCTTCTTCTGTCACGGAGGTGGGTACGGCGCAGGTCACCCTCTCCAATATCGGACCATGTATCAAAGATGGAAGAACGCCGCTGCAGACTTTGGATTCAGCCTGGAGGTCGTTGCTCTCAAATACCGTGAGTAGCTGAACATACTTCAAGTTGAGACTCTGGCTAATTTCAGGACAGCACTTACGCCTGAACACCCGTATCCAGCGGCTTTGAACTCGGCACGGGCTGCTTACTCATACTTGATCAATGACTGTGAACTCGATTGCCGACGCATTTGTTTTGCGGGTGACTCTGCGGGAGGTCCGAATCCGTTGCTTCGACACTATCCTCCCTGAACACTCACTTACGATTCATAGGTAACCTCGTTGCCGCATGCCTGGTCGACATCAGGGACAAGGCAGATCTGCCCATACCAGGGGGGGCCGTCCTGTTGTCACCTTGGCTAGATCTCACTTTGTCACTATCGCAGAAGTCTCCAGACAGGAACGTAGACGTCATGGTGTCGCCTGAGATGATGGCGTCGTACCTGGTTCCAGCATTTACGGGTGGTAAGTATGAAGCCGAGGATCCACGGATCTCACCTGTTTTAGGTGCAAACCTCGAAGGCTTGCCACCAACATTCGTCTCGTACGGAGACGCGGAGGTGCTGCAGATGGACGCCATGTTGTGGATTCAAAGGTGTCGCGAGGCGGGTGTGTCGGTGACAACTTTCATCGGCCACGGCGGCTTGCATGCTTTTGGAGTAGGAGGTATGATTTGTACCGCCAATCTTGAGAAGAGATCCGATCAAGCATTGATGCGTTTCCTCCTCAAACAAAATCCGGCTGATATTTCTTCGAATTTGGCTGAATCGAGGAGCGAAAGAATAGATCTGAGCAGCTGAGAATTCCTATTACTTTGACCGACATTAACCGAAATCTACGCCTGACATTGATAATCGCGGAAAGAATCACGTCCCAGGCCATGTTGCCTGTGCTGCAGAACAGGTGGATTTGTTGCTTGAGTTTGTAGTGCAGGGTCTCCTCTATCTTTTCAAGTGTCTATTCAAGTGTTCATGCTATTGAAAACAAGTTTATACTTTTGTTCATAGGTTCTCGCGGTCAGAAATAGCCGCTGCTTTACAGGAACTCCTCACACCTCCAACAGCATGAAGGCGCATGCCGGAGGAGGGGAAGTGTATATCTTTTCTGCCGAGCACAGTGAGAAAAACTTGAGAACTTTGATGCACTTGAATCCACGTATGACACTGCCCTCTATCAAAGTATAGTGTACAACCCACGTGATCACAGGTGTAAGAGGCACCGTTTACCCACCTAGCCAGAAGGACCTCGTCGAGGGTTGTTGGAACGATGTTATGAATTGACCAGTGATCGAGTACTGTGCGCCACCAAGATTTCTTGCCGTTTGGCACATTCTTTGCTCCAATGTTCAAGACCGAGGAGCTCACTCACGGCAAGTCAGTGTGCCGGTACATTCCTACAATTTAGTCGCATCCTCTGACCGTTCATCATTATGCCCAGCTCATCATCAGGACAGCGGAGATCCCCCACGCAGAAGTGCGCGATCGCTGCTTCCGAGTGCGAAGGATAACTGTTGGATGAGACAGCACATTGATTCGCCTGATATAAATCTACAAGCCCTTAGTGAGGGAAAAGGAACAGACCAGTAAACTCTTCCTATGGCACTGTATTTGTACGTTGCAGTGTTGGAGAAGAAAGTGTTTTGCGATCTTGATGACTGTTCCCATGTCATCGACATGAAATGAACAGTCGCGCTTCGCAATTTGTTGATTGCAGTATTCGAGTCGAAGCTAGTCGACAGTGGGCTATGTGGCGAACCAATCATTGATGCGCTGTCATGGCTTCCCTGACGAATTGTAACATACTTTGGCGCGCCATGATGGTTCCGGACATGCCGGTCGTGTGGCTCGACGAGCGGAATTCAGGCGCACATAGCTGAAAATGCCGGCTGGAAATTGTCCCATAGTCTGCCTGCGATTCCTTGTAGCCCATTGTGTCCTGCAAGCTAGTCTCTCATGCCACAGTCAAGCGCACTTGCCAGTACTGAAGTTCTTAGGTTTCTGTGCACCGTCATTGAGATGGCTTTCACCGGAAAGAGTGGAGGGAAAGCGCTATTGAATGTGTGCCCATAGCTGAGGCACCCAATTCATCAATTCATCAATTCTCATGTTTTATCCCCAGGCACTTCATAGCGCGCCTTCTTGCACTCATATCTGTACAACAACTAGCCAGTAAGGTACATCGATATTTCTTCAACATGAATGGTATAACATCGTCTAAGATTCCAAAGACACACAAAGCTGTCATCTTCTCGAATCCTGGTACAACAGAGACTCAAGTCATCGATGTTGAAACTCCAGAACCCGCCGACCATGAAGTCTTGATCCACCTGAGCCACTCCGGCGTGTGTCATTCCGACTACTCCTTCATCGTCAATGGCTGGCAACAGATGTCTACAGGAACACCCAAAGGCCAAATTGGCGGGCATGAGGGCGTCGGTGTTGTGGTCAAAGTCGGGAAAAGTGTGACCGCTCGTAAAGTGGGCGATCGCGTCGGCGTCAAATGGATCACTTCGACATGTCAGAGTTGTGAATATTGCCTTCTTGGGTACGATTCTAAATGCCCCCACAAAAAGGTGTCCGGCTTTAAAACTCCGGGAACGTTTCAACAGTACCTGACAAGTGACGCAACCTATGTCACTCCTATCCCGGATAAGGTCGGTTCTGCAGAGGCGGCACCCATCTTGTGTGGTGGCTTGACTGTCTACGGTGCACTACTGAAGGCTGATCTAAAGCCTGGCCAGTGGGTCGTCATGTCTGGTGCAGGCGGCGGTCTCGGCCACCTGGCTGTGCAATATGCCAAGTTTATGGGCTTTTTGGTTTTGGCGATTGATCATGGCTCGAAAAAGGACTTTTGCCTGAGCCTTGGTAGCGACGCCTTCATCGACTTCACGGAATTTGACGATACTGCGCTCATCGAAGAGGTCAAGCGACTGACCAATGGAGGCGCTCATGCTGTACTGGTAAACAATGCATCCATGCGGGCATACAATCAATCCCTGGACTTTCTCAGGTATGGTGGCACGTTAGTTTGTGTAGGGGTTCCAGAGGGACAGCTTTCTCCCATTTCTGGGGCATTGCCGCACGCGCTGATCACCGGTAGACTGAGCATCAGAGGTAAGACGTTTCTTTGGCAGTACGAGCATCGCTAATGTGATCAATTTGAAGGCTCTGTGGTGGGTAGCCGGAAGGAAGCGGTAGATTGTATGGCACCAGCGGCTTTGGGCAAGCTTAAGCCTCAAATTGAGATTGTGCCAGCTTTTGAGTTGACGAATGTGAGTGCGTAAATGCTCGTAAAATTGCGTGCAATAACAAGCTGCATAGGTGTTCAACAGGATGGCAAAGGGTCAGATTCAAGGTCGCGTAGTCCTGGACCTTGAGCGGATGGCGGAGTGAAAGATGAAGTTGCAGTTGCTAAAAATACCGAAACTTAGTGTCAAACAGTGTGCATGATAAGATACATTGATCGCTCTACTCTTCCACAACCACATGTGTATTTGGCACGTATGTCTAGGGGTAGATTGCATCTTCTACCCACGGTTAGCAGCAATCTACCCACTAGAGCAGGAAGTCCTCGTCCTCGCACCATGTTGGGCCAGACGTGTAAGAGATCACACCATACCTTCGTGCGTAGCGCCACCAAAAATGTTTATTGTCTGACACTTATGAACAGTTGATGCAGTTCAAGCAAATCTCTCGATAGCTACATTTGCTCATGTGTGTGCAAGATGGAACCTGAAGCGCCCCTCGCCCAATCTTCAAAGAGGGAAGTCTTTAGGGGGCCAACCACCATCCGGTTTTTGTCATGCTTGCACGCAGAATATAAAGCTGATCTCATGTCTCGTAGCCACATTCCTCGCGTAATCACAAACTCAACCCCCCTTGGCGTAACATGTTGCGTAAGCCCAAGCAATGCTTGGGTGTGGCATGGGAGACCTCAGCTAATAATGCCCAATGAATTCACCACTCGCTGACGGTGCCTTTCAGGATCAAAATTATAAGCTTAACGGGTCGCAGCCTTAACGATTTGCAGCCCAGCCGGTAACATATGCAAGCTCACAGTAACGTATTCGATTATGTCTTGCGTTGCCACTAAGTTTTGCTTTCTCAAGTCAACTGCGGACGACCGATGGGCTTCCTCATGATTATTTAATTTTGAGCTGATAGCCCTCGTCCAGGCGATTTAGAATCACAAATTTCAAGTAAAAATACTCTCAGTGGAGGCGCTCGTGGTAAGTGACAACTTCTTTGACTGAACTTCGGCACTCGGCAGAACTGATAAAAGGTAATGCAGAGCCTGACGGTAGTGCAACAAGTGATTAAATTGCGTTAGTAGGGAGCGTTTCCGGAATGCGTTAAGCAAGGTATTGAGCTTAAGCGCTTGACGCACTCACTTTGTGGCCCCTCAATGCACCGTACTAGAGTTGTATCTTGGTATCTATAGCTGTTCTATGTACCAAGTAGAGCCATAAGGAGTCAGTTAGCTGAGACTGGCCCAAATATGGTCAACTCTACCTCGTCTAGAGTTCGAGCTGTCATAGAACAGCTCTGCAGCATAGGTCTGACTATCTGCTGACGAGTAAAAGATCAACCATCAATGGGCCCTTCTCCCACAACATGTAGACATTTTGGTTACCCCACTGCTGTGTCCTTTCATCAGTAGTCAAGCGGATATCGAAGGTCCATATCAGCTTGGCGAGAATGATTCGCATCTCCACGTATGCAAGGCTGGTTCAAGTCGGTTAGTATCCAATCACAACCAGAGCGAACTGTGTGGACTTACCTTTTGCCAATGCAGTTTCGTGGCCCAGTCGAGAATGGCCGAACCACGTCCTTCTCGTCCTCACCAAACAACGCAGCAGCCACGTCATCTTTGAGTCGTAGGGACTCGCTTAGCCACCGCTCGGGTAAGAAATCCTCCGGGCGATAGAAATTCTCAGGTGCATGGTTAGCCGCAAATTGAGGCACGCCCACAGTCGTCCCTCCTGGCACGAAGCGGCCCTGAATTTCTTCTCCAGCACCAGGTACTATCCGCGGAAATGCAGCCGGTGACGGAGGGTATATGCGAAAGGTCTCATCAACGACTGCGGGCAGGTACTCCAGCTCGTTAGTCTTGACCATGGTGATTTCCTCATATGTCTTGAATAAGTTCCGCACTTCAGCGACAGCTCTTCGATAGACTCTAGGGTGTTTCAACATGTAGAATATGATGCCAGATAATAGTGTTGCTGTTGTCTCGCTTCCAGCAATGATCAGAATCGCTGCCGTCTCTTGCATTTCCAGCTTCGAAATCGCCTTCTGACCATCCTGTCGCAGGATATAGCTCATGAAGTCCTTTCTATCGCAATGTTCCTGAGCTAGGCGTCGCTCAACCTTGTCAAAGGCATAAGTATCGGCAGCTTGCTTTGCAGTGGCCAGATCTCTGGGAGTCATCAAGCCAGCCAGGAGTGTGAGCTTATAGTAGATCAGAGTTTGAAACCAGGGATATCCCTTGATAGACTTGAATATTAACTTCACCCAGCTGTGGTACTCGCCTTCTTGTAAACACCCGAATGGCTCTCCGAAAGATAAATCGCCCATCATGTCAAAGGTACACCAATTGAACCAAGAGACAATGTCTACGGGTCCATCTCTGCACTTATCCGAAAGACGTGATATCATTTGATCGACATATTGCTGTAACATGCCTTCCTGGTCACGTAGTGCTTTTTCCGAGAAGGCAGGGGCAATAGCTCGTCGAATCCGAGAGTGATCTGCATGGCCTGCGTCGATGATGGACGGTGTGCCACTAAAGCTAGGAAGAATTCCAGAACCATTAAGATTCTTCATCATTTCGACAGAGCGATGACCGTAACTACCAACTTGTTATTGGAAACGTTGAAAGCCAGAACATGGTTTCACATACATTTCACGCCAGGCACCGGCTTTGATGTATGAGACTTCATTAGGAGCGATCCGAACCACGGGTCCATACTTCTTATGCAGTTCGAGAAGCCGAATGTGGATGCGGCCGCTGGTAGTGTTATAGAACCATGGCAATCTGCTGGCCGCCCAGTGTTTTGGGCCTGGATATATACGTAATGGGTGAATGTATGCATTGTAACTCAGCCGGCAGACGATCAGCAACGTAGTCTAGCATGGTCAATGAGTAAACGTAGTTTATATCAACAATTCCTTACCAGAGCGAGCGTGTACAGAGCCCAGATCGTAATCAGAGATACAGAGCTCAGGCACCCGTTTACAACGTCGATAACACTAGCCATAATGTAGAATCTGGTGATTCCTCTCGTGCACGAGAATTCCACTGGCAGCACTGATGAGGAGAAGGCATACAAGACGAAGAGCACTTCGTGGCAAAATAAATATAATAATTTGCGGTTGCTCGTGAATAACGGTTGAGGGACTCATTACATTGCGACCGCTGCACGTTGCGTCGGCTGATGAGGCGAGTACGGCCCGTCCGCCAATTCGACCTGAGCGAAATGTCGTATGGCGCGACAAATGTGGAGTAGTTGAATGCAGACGTCACCATCGATCTTTGTACGATTTGGAGAAGAACAAGATTTATTAGTAAGGCGGTCGCTTCATGGATAGAGGCACTTTCTACGTAGTGCTCAAAGGCGCTCAGCTGGGGTGCGAGGGTAACTTTGCGGGAGAAGAAACATGACCCAGCCGTCACAGCGCTACATATCTGCAGAACGCAAACTAGGCGGTGCATCCCATGTCCCGTCCACCATCAAGCGAAAAGGTTGACACTGGCTCAGCACAATGCAAAACGATTGACAGAGGCAGAGGCATTTATTGCTGTTGCTAGCTAAGAGTGTTTTGAGTATCCCAACAACATCTTGTGCGACTTTCGTGCTATTGGGTTGTGAACAGTTTTTGCGAGCCGATTAATCGCGGTCCCCAAGAACATGTTATTGACTTGGGCACGAAATCAATGACCTCAATGAATATTCTATCCCCTCATCTCCGATAGCAGCGAATCAACATCTGTCAAACAGTGTGCAATAACGATTCTTGAATTTTCTGCCTCCTTCAAAACCTATGTGCGCGGGCCACGTATATATAAGCCTTTGTCACACGATCTGTCCTTGCCGATGCCCTTCGGTACGTTTGTCCTTTACGTCTCCTCCTGTACATCTGAGAGTTTTGATGGATGCGACGTTTTAGAAAGGTTTTGAAGGCATTTGCTGCCGTTCGAGAGGCCCCTCGAGATCTAGAGTGTTTGGCAGTTGATGCCGTCTCACAACCTCCGTGACATTGTTCCTTAACAGGCACCGAGTTTCCAAATAGTCCGCATTACTAGTGAAAGCTTTATCTAACTGTCATGCCCATGGCAGGGAGATTTTTCCTACCTTCTGAAAGGTGTTGCTTAGTTCGCCCAAAGTGTACGAAACTAAACCCATCTAAGCACTCAAATAGTATGCACTACAGTATACCAGGAACATTCCGGGTCTCTAGGGGACAGTATTGTCGATCGATAGGGCCCTTGCTCTGAACCGAGGGGTTTTCATAATTTGGTCTGTGGTGAGGAAACCCAAAGCCTGTCGTCGGAGTAGGCTCTTTTGTGCTAATATACTCCAGCGATGTTGGGCGACCACAATGGCCTTTAATCACAGTCCTCTACCATCAAGATCATACAAGCCCAGGATGCTAAATTCATTGCCCTGCAACGGACAACCTAACGTAATTTCCTCTTCTGACCTTGCTTCGAAGTGAGGAGAGCTGGGTCCTATGTAAGCTTCTGTGATGGTGTTCGCAACCATAACATTATGCTGCAGAGATCCGTACGCATTTGGTCTATCTGCAAGGCGGAGATGGTTTGCACAGCTGCATGGTGGCACGTGCTAGGCAACACATTTACCATTGTATCAACGCATGAATCAAAGTGTTGGAATTCTTTTGGAAATAGTATTATTAGCTTTTGATAAATTTAGTCAAAGGACGCAGAAGGTGGAAGAGAAAACACGCGTTTAACCTTTTACATACCTGTAGTCGGGGTCAGCACGGAATTAACCCTTATCTAGATGAAAAAATACACCTCACAGACCCTTCCGCATGAAAATATCACTTATTTCATAGATCCCCATCTTTTTCTATAGCCCCTAAAGCGCCTGCAAAATCTTCAGAAAACAACTTTACGACAGCGTATCCTGACGATGGCTGCTATATATCCTATGAAGCATAAAGTTATTGCAGTCACTGGTGCGGCATCCGGGATTGGATTGGCAGTAGCCCACAGACTGGCCAATTCGGGCGCATACCTTGCTCTGTCGGATCGTGCGGAAGAGGCTTTGTCAAATGCCGGGAAAAGTATTAGAGCTGGGTACTCGGGCGCCAAAGTCATCACTACAACGCTTGATGTGACCAGTTTCGACGACGTGGTGAAGTGGATCACAGCAATAAAAGAGGCCTTTGGAAAATTGGACGGTGCCGTCAACGCCGCAGGTATCCTCATCTATAAACCAATATCGGAAATGAGCCAAGAGGAGTTCTGCACAGTCATCAATGTAAATCTTATAGGCACTTTCAACTGCCTGAAAGCCCAGCTCGACATGATGGACAATGGTGGAAGTATCGTTAACTTAGCAAGCAGATCCGGTCTGCGCGGGAGTCCCTTTGCTGGTGCCTATGCTGCCAGTAAATTCGGCGTTGTTGGCCTGACGAATTCTGCCGCTAAAGAGGTTGCTGATAGACAAATCAGGGTCAACGCTATCTGTCCGTATGTACCAACACCTTATGATAGTATACACAAAGCGCTGTCCTAACTGTTCTTACTCTAGAGGTATCGTGGAAACTCCTCTGACGGCGGGCTACTCAGGAGTCCCCGAGGAACAACCACTCAAAAGGCAGGCAAGAGCAGATGAGATCGCAGGCATGCTGCTGTACCTGCTGAGCGACGATAGCAAGTTCGTCACAGGATCTGCTCTTAGGATCGATGGTGGATGGGACTGAGGCACTATACTACGTCCCACGAGTATGCTCGCCACGTGGAGCAGGAACAGGGTAGGGAACAAAATAAAACCTTTTTGTCTAGACATTCATACCTACAAATAATCACAGTCTAACAATTCTTAACGCTGGTGCCTAAGATGATACGTGGCCAGGGTTTGCAGCAGCGGCCGAGAATAACTTTAACCCCATCTGCTTCCGGTTGGTGAAACCTAGCAGTATGAAGTATCTTCGGGGCACTACAGACAGCAATCGTTGATCTCTCGGCGATGTGCAACTACAAGCCTTCTCAACCAGCCATATCTGTGTCTCCCTTAGCCACAGCACGCACACCATCCTCGCTAGCAACTCGTGAACCCGCCCACTCGGAGACGACCCCTTGATCGGTCGGATCCATCACTCTTCCCACAAAATTTTCACTAACATGACTACTGACCATATCTGCAAACCTCAGTTGCTTGCCTA
This sequence comes from Exophiala sideris, assembly GCA_000835395.1. Lineage (NCBI taxonomy): Eukaryota > Fungi > Ascomycota > Eurotiomycetes > Chaetothyriales > Herpotrichiellaceae > Exophiala > Exophiala sideris. The sequence goes on along the minus strand of KN846952.1, from coordinate 250,112 downwards.
CAGCTCGCAGGCGAAGGCTCGGGAACCATGATAAAATCCATTCCCGAACTCTATGACCAGTGCTATGCGAGCAAGTGGCAACCTAATCACGGTAACAATTGATCGATCAGGGTGTCCAGTCTAGAGGTACATACAGGGTACATAGTGTCGTCAGAAATTAGACCGCGCAGCGTGATAAAAAGGCGTATGTCTGAAAGAGGAGAGACCAAGATGGACGAGATGCTAATATACAGCTGGTGTTTCTTGTGCCCCAGTCCGGCTCGAGGAAACGAAGACATTGGAGGAGTATGACTTGACTTGCCACACCAATGGCAGGGCTGACGGGGCGAGCCCGGGTTCCCATGACGGCTTGCCCTCTCTCACATGGACTTGCCTTCCAAACGCAAGCAAGAGCCCGCGTCTATGGGCATTAAGTAGGTCCCTCAAGCGTGTTCGTATACCGGTAAAAGCAATCGATGAAGCACTTCATTGCCTTGTGGGTGCCACTAAGCTACACTAAGCATTCGTCAGGTGAACTGACATAGATTTCACAGGTGGACACAGGTCTGACAGATCATCGACGTGTTCGAAGTAAGGTATACGGTGGTGACAACCAACGCTCCGTTCTGGGACGAGCTTCTCTTAAAGGCTCGACAAGGATCTCTCTTTCCCCATCTCTCATTGTATGTGTTCCAAGCCTACTTCTGACACTCACCGTCATCTAGAAAAAGTGCCACCCTTTAGATGCGGGCGATCAATCGCTCCCGCCCTCTTTAAGTGGCGATCACTAGCTCGCAAAGTGAAATTATTGAAATCGGGGTGTTCGTTGTTCCATTACTTGTACGTGATTTTGCGCAGTCCTTCCTTTGAGTAGCTTCTTGAAGTGTAACGAGTGGACATATGTATGCAACGTTGAGGATGGTCGCCAATCTCAATGACAAGGTATACTGACACTATGTATCATCGTGACAGGTGCAGCATTAGGCATTCGCTCGCGATCGCACAGTGATTGCTCGACCCGTAGGTGCAGAGGCGTTTGGCTCAGATATCAACATGGCCCTCACTGTACTAGGTTTGCGTCGTAGTTGCCAATACTTGCAACTTAAACAGTGTTTGCAACTCGAGGCTCGGGAAGAGAGTCGTAAGGTTGTTCAACATAGTCGTACACTAATTCGAACAACAGCATAGGCACGTTGCTGGACGCTGCGATGGACGAGATTATTGCGGTCAACCCCACGACGCTTGGCAGGCTAATGTGCACTATGGTGCCAGTGATGACAGGAAACGCAGGCACACGAGTTCTATCTCTGTGTTGAACACCAGCAGATTCATATTTGCTCCCGGACACCTTCCTGGCAAGGGCGATCAACTCTCTGGCTGCCGTAGTGATGGCAGACACACCACTGTGGCCTTCTCGGAGCCGAGCAGCCGTCAGTTTCGAGAAAGCATTGGAACTAATGAGATGCATTCATTCGGAACTCAGAAGGTGATGAAGGAAATGGAAAGAGTCATCAGACTCAGTGAGGAGGTCATCGTTCGACAGGTGTTTTTGATGCCAACATCACCAGTGACCGACATGCAATAAATGCGGGGAGGCGATATGAACGTAGAGCTTCCCATGCTACAGATCTCATTCCAGGGTCTCTTCTTGCTGGACGATGTTAATATTCGAGACGCTACGCTGACAAGCATGGGGTCCGACCCGGATCCGGATGGGACGTCAAGGAATTGGTCTACAGAATGAAGAGTTGATAGGTAAAACAGTGCAAAAGAAAATCACTTGAGCTCGGCAAGTAAATTTTCTCACTGCTGCACGATTGCTGCTCGTTCTCGATAGAGCTTCGTGCAGTCCAAGCTACGAAGTAGCCACTAAGCGGTCGATCGCGTCCAAGGCTTTGCAGCCGGCACCGTGTTGTGTACATTTTGACACTGGCCATGCCATGCGAGTTTGGTCAAGGGTAATCAGCACAAGACGGCTTATGGGAACTTACAGTAGGTGGACACTCAAGCAGGGCCGCTTTTGCATGGCACAGACTTTACATCCTGTATATAGTAGAGTGAGCTCCTGGCTATGGCTGCTGTCATCCTATCCAGAAGTAAAGGGCAATGGCTCGCACTATCAAAAGGCAAGTGCTTCCGAAAGTCACCCTAGCGATACTAGAATTGGGCCATGACACACTGACTCTAAGGAGGTTTAGTAATTCCCAAGATAGCTGGTTTGTCCCTCATAGCCTTCATAGTTGGCCGCTCACCCCACCTCTCTTTGGGCCTTGCCATCCTCACGATTCAAGCGAGTCTAGTCTAGTCCAGTACAACAACAACCGCGGTCTTTGGTGACCAAGGGTACAGTCGGTGATTGTACCAATGGCGGGCGCTCTTTAGCGTCTAGTGGAACACTGATCGTCTGCTCGACCAGATCAAGCTATACCGTGAGATTGCTTACAGTATTGATTATAGGTCTCTTCTCCACGAATCAACGTGGCCTTTGGACGTTGGCTAAATGAGAGCCTCTAAAAAGGATCCTGCTGTCCCACGGTGGGCAGATTCCTGACATGAGATCACTGCGAGAGGGGCCAAGCGAGGAACTCTACTGGGGGCGGTGGGCACGAGGCTCCCGGGGTGAAACTTACATGCACATACTATTTTATCAGGGCAAGGGTCTCGACTCGCACGCTCAATGGCCCTGTCCGTTTAGCGTCATCCGCCCGTGCGGGATGACCTGGCTTCTCGACGATGTCAAGCACGAGTTGGCAGGAATTAAGCGCGACTTTCCGGACACGAGGACCATGATGGAACTAACCATAATCAACTGCCGCTGGCTGTCACGGCCCATGCCTTGATGGCCGACCCGAAGACCCCTGCTGCGAGCTGATCTCGGAAGAGAAAAATACATATGAGGCTTTGGCACGTCCGCTGAAGCCCAATGAACCCTCTCTTCTAGACTTTACAGTCAATTGTCTCCAGTGAGACAAGCTGGACGAATACTGTGATGCCTTTGGACTGAAACATGACACTGGTGTGGACCAAAGAGAGCTTGATATAGCATTCTCAGATGGCTTCTATGTCTTCAAAAAGGATGATGCTTGACGAATCCACTTTGGCATTGACGACAAAAGCTCTGGATGGGACTTTGGCGGGGTATCCACAAACTCACGCTTGAATCACCAGAGCTTCTACCAGAGCTTCTCAGGACCATTGAAAATAGGCGCCCAACAGAAGGACCCGGCTTAAAGCTCGTCAGGCCTGAGTGAGGGGCTAGGAAACACTACATGAAGCCGTGACAGCACCAAGGCATCAGCAGAATGCGGAAACTGGGCTTCAAAATCATGTCGGCAACCAGAAATTGTGTCTCAACCCGGAAAGCACGGACTGTTTCCGTTTTGGGGAAGAAGACGGAAATATGTTGCGGGAAGAGTGGAAGCATCACCGCTACTTTGGAGGACGCACTTAGATCAAGGCATGATTAATTGGTTTGGTCACTCAGAATTTATAAGAACATGCATTATCCATGCCATCAGCCTCGTAAACCACACCAAGAAGTGCACAAGCACTGATGATCCCCGACCGGAATTCCTGAGCGCTGAAGACTTCCCCACTGATATACGCGTTGCCTTGCGCTGGTAGACGTGGGAGAGTTGGTGTAACTCAGCTCACGATATCTGTCGGCCCGGGATCGAAACATGGCAACTCTAGGTTACCGTCTTTGGGGCCAAAGTGGCCTGACGTAGCAATCCAGGGCTGGAAATCGAATCTCATGCCACCTACTGCCTGTGAAGCAAGGTTCTCGGGTTGATGGATGCCAATTGAAACATCCCCGCCAGCCTGAGTCGTTCCTCGCCCAGCGCATGGCATTGGAGACGGCTCGATCCAGCCAGAAAAGTCCATGTCTGCACCGTGCTGATCAAGTATCGTAAACTCCTCTTCTGAGAAAGACGGTAGACTCTCCGGGACACCCTCAACCTCTGCCACCTGTAAGTGGATGGAGAACTCGGGATACGTCTGAAGAAACTTTGGCTTGACTCTAAGATTCTCGACCTGTTCAATTTCGGCCTGGAAACCAGGTTCCAAGATAAGGTCTGTGTGGTCGTGGTTGACGGTTAGAAGTGATGACGTTTGTGTGGTCCATTTACTGTCCACCTTCAATGATGCCAATAAGAGTGACAAAAGGTCGGCATCACGGTAGTCTTGGCAGGTATGCACCATACGATCTCGCATATAGGGCCATGGTATAAAATCCACCCAGCTAGGATGCGGATGTACAAGTTGTGCAAATACGGGCCGATACCATGGCGGACAGCGGGACAGGTTTTGCGGCGTGGGAAACACCAAGACCTACAAGATCACTTGGTTTTAGCAGACTGAAAAGGCTTTTCTTTCCCATCTCGCATAAGATGGGGCGGGAAAAGAGATCAAGTGACTCGGCTCCAAAACTTACACTCAGAAAGCGGTACACCCCCCAAAACATAATGATTCGTTCTACAGGAGAGTGGTACCTCCATTCCCGTGTACATTCGACGGCCAGGGCGATCATCTGCCTGCGTTTGCTGCTAATCACGTCAAGTAATGAATTGTGGCTGGGGGTGCCTGGAGGTTTGATGACTGCCAAGGAGTGACCCGATAGTTCAGCGATCATGGAGTGGAAAAAGTCGGGCATTCGAATTATTCTCTCGAGGCTATCGACGTCACGAATATTGCTCGGAGGAAGGTGAGAGTGAAGAAGGTCGCAAGCGAGGCCAAAGACCGGAGTGGACTTCTGAAAGCTGTCGCTCTGGAAGGCGGCTCGCCACCTGGGAACTGCGGCTAGGAACTGTTCGTCGGAGATGACGGTACTTTGCGAGCGAGGTTGCACTTCCTGACCAATGCGAGGGAAAGGAGACGGCGTGATATGTTGTCGCATACGAGAATCGATCTCGCGATCAATCGGCGTTCGCTGCCAGGTGGCGCTGTCGGCAGGACTCGCACAGGGTGATGGCAGCGTCGAAGCTGCCGCTACTAACGGGCGGTTGACCCCGAAATTGGCTTTCTTTCGCTGACGGATGACGCGGGCAATGAGGTCGCGACCTTCCGTCTTGTCAAACCCAAAGGCGCCAAAACAGGTTTCGAGAACGCCATGCAGGCTGTCTCGTTGTGCTTGCATGTCGGCGTTGCTATCGAGTAAAGACATGATAAGGCGATCCGGGGTGGCTAGTAAGCGGAGTCGTTCCTCCAGGACAGCAACCGCGTCTTTTGTCTTGGTGCGAACCTCTCGACGTGATTGACGATCTTGCAGCCGTTTTCGTTTGAGTTGGTGGTCCGTCAATTTGGTCTTCCATGAGTTTGCCAGGTTGGTGTCTGTCCCATCATCGACAACGAATGCCGATTGCGCCCCTTCTTCGTTGTTCGACTGCATACTTCCAAGGTTGGACTTCACGAGCACGCGCGGGATTATGGCGCAAATGTCTGTTGGAGTGGGAGAAGATCTGATGCCTGAGGAGGCACCAAGATCTGTTCTGGTCAAAAAGAAACTGCGCTGGCGAATTCAGCGCTCTCGTGAGGAACTTTAGGAACTTTAGGAGATGTTGGAGCAGGAGAGAAGAAGATCTGGTCGGGAGACCTCTTCGGTGCCTGGGGTGGTGCGGGGAATTTAGGAATCATTGCGGGGCCGGGGTAAGCTTGGGGCCGGTGAACTCCCCACCATCTCCGTGTCAGCGAATTCTTGGAAAACCTTTTCGCATGAAGAAGCCCAAAAATCTGCCACCAATATGTGGTGAGTTGCGGCCACAATCCGCCTTGACCACGCACAAGTGCGCCACCCCTTAGGAACTCGTTCGTAGTTATTTTCGACACTAAAATTGAATTTCCAATCCTCGATCAAGCCTGCTCCCAATTGAGCCAAGCCTACGAGGCACTCTTGGCGAGGCGCGCCGGCGGATAGGATAATGTTAATCGACTACCGTAATTAAGTGTCTCTCAGGCTTCTGCAGATGGAGAGAGAAGCTTGGGCGGGCATGGGTTAGTGGGCTTATGCGCGCTGACTCCCAGACCGAGTGATTGAGCAATCCAAGCTAACCAGGCACACTCAATCGCTGAGTGACCACGATGTGGCACCAATGGATTTTCATTCGTCACTCACCGAGGCCATTCCGGAATTTCTGCTGCCGTAGACCTCGACACGACAATTCCGGCAGACAATGTTTTCGGAATTACAAGTGAAATTGACCAATAGATGTCAAGCGTGATACAACCTCGGTCCGAGCTGTTTGTGAAGCGCCAATCCCCTGGGCCGAATCGAAACCAGGTGTCCACCCATCCCTGCGTTGCACCATTGCGGCCGCACGTTCCGCGGAAAAGGAGCAAGGTTGGAACACCGGCGGGGCCTAGGTGTGGCTATCCAGGTGATAGATGAGTCATCAAGCCATCTCGGCGAAAACGTGACTGTCCACAGCTGCGCCTTTCTGATCCCCGCAGCGTCCGATTGAGCCTTCCCAAGACTATCTAGAATGGACCTGAAGGGTTGAGTGTTGAAGGGCTCTTGGCAATGGCTAAAGGATTTTCTTCTTGCTGACAGGTTCCGTGCCGGCACGTGACATGTCAACGTGTGTCTGTATTGGGGGTATGCTAGCTTACTTGCGTGACTTTGGAGGCACAATCCGAAGCCGTAAAGCTCGTTTCTCGCGCCGATTTGAATTCCGAGAACATGAACCCTGTGTTTAGGATGAATACAACCCTCCTCCATGGACTTCATAATTAGATCCCTACCTAAATTTTTGTCGCGAAACCAACACGATTATAGTTCAGCTGGCTCGCCGTTTACTCCGGACCGGTAAGCAACAGATCAGAATCTTTGGCCTCAACGCCGACTCGCATGACCACTATCGACCGGTGCCCCAATCCATCCCCCAAATCTGAGCAAATCCCCCAACGATGTCATCATATTCGGTGCACGAGCGACCAATTCATGCTGGTCGCAAATTGAGGGTCATCTGTATCGGCGCGGGGGCATCAGGCCTTTTACTGGCCTATAAGCTCCAGCATAACTTTTACAACGACGATGTCGAGCTGCAAATTTATGAGAAGAACACTGATCTGGGCGGAACATGGTTCGAGAACAGGTTGGTGTGCTACAGTCAAGTCCGGTGCCGGCATTCTTTCACTGACAGAGGCTCAGATACCCTGGCTGCGCTTGCGATTGTCCCGCTCATACGTGAGTATGCTCTCAGCCTTGTCATCTGCCACTGTGGACTTACTCATGTCACACAGTTACACCTGGTCTTTCGAGCCCAAAACAGACTGGAAGCAGACCTTCGCCACTTCGCAGGAGATTCACTGCTACTTTTCGGAATTTAGCTCAAAACACAATCTAAGTCGATTCATCCAGTACGATAGTCGAATATCGGGAGCTGAATGGGACGAAAAGACAGGTAGATGGTTGGTCGTGGTTACCCAGAATGGCGTAAGACTGGAGGACTCGTGTGAGATTCTCATCAACGCGTCCGGCATTCTGAACAATTGGAGGTGGCCGGCTATTCCAGGCCTGAAGGACTTTCAAGGCCCGAAGTTGCACTCGGCCGCCTGGGACAATGATGTCGATCTAGTAGGTAAGAATGTCGGCCTCATTGGTAACGGGTAAGCCATCTGTTCCTGGGGAATTGGCACCGGTGGGTGTTGACATATCACAAACAGATCTTCTGGTATTCAAATTCTCCCGGCTATTCTCCCCGTTGTGGGTTCCGTTGTGAATTTCATTCGAGAACCAACGTGGATATCCCCTATCACGTTACCAGGTTTCGAGGCTCGCGAATTTGCGTTGCAGGAGCAGGAAGAATTTCGCACCAACCGAAAGAAGCATCTGGACTTCCGAACGAATATCGAGCGTGTCAGCAACACTGTGTTCCCGTTGTTCCTACAGGAATCCGAAGCACAGCGACAGGCATTTGAACATTTTAGGAGTGGAATGCGCCAGCAGATTAAATCTGGTCACCTCCAAGAGAAACTCGTCCCAAAGTGGAGCGTGGGCTGTCGTCGGCTCACTCCAGGCGTTGGCTATCTCGATAGCCTCCGTCACCCAAAGGCATCTGTAGTCTACGGCGAGATTGCCAGAATCAGCAACGCGGGACCAATCACTGAAGATGGCAAAGAGCATCCCGTCGACGTCCTTATCTGTGCTACCGGCTTTGATACGACTTTCAAGCCCCGGTTTCCCTTGATTGGTCCCGGTGACGTCTCGCTGGCGGAGAAATGGGCCGTCGAACCAACCTCGTATCTGGGTGTCGGCGCGGCAGGGTTCCCTAATTACTTCATGTTTCTGGGACCGAACTGTCCGATCGGCAACGGCCCAGTTTTGATTGGTATCGAAACTCAGGCGGATTATTTTGTGAAGTTCATTAAGAAGATGCGAGAGGAGAACATTAAGTAAGTCATTTCCACGTCCTGGTCGTACGTTTCTGGTAAGATAACTAATCAATCGTGTAGGTCATTCGCGCCGACGGAAGCAGCAGTCCAAGAATTCAAACATCACAAAGACGTCTGGATGAAGCGCAGTGTCTGGGATCAACAATGCCGGTCCTGGTACAAGAGCCCCAACGGAACGGTGACGGCGGTATGGGCCGGGTCAGTACCTCATTACATCGAAGTAATGGAGCGACCGCGCTTTGAGGACTACGAATGGAAGTACACAGACCCGGCAAGCCGATGGTCGTTCCTGGGAAATGGCTTCTCGCAACGTGAGGCACTTGGTGCGGACTTGGGATGGTATATACGAGAAAGAGACGATGCTGTGCCACTGGGCAAGAAGGAGCGATTTGTGTTTGGACAGGGGAGCAATCAGCCGACACCATCGGAGGCCGCCCTCATTTCCGCTCCGGTCGCTCCTCCGCTAGCTGCTCGTCTATGACATACCTCCATCATGACTTGCCTGCTGGAGAGGTGTGAAGGTGAGGAGCACAGCTTTCACAGTTTTTAAACCCGTTCAGCTAAAGAAGAATATTTCGCCATTGATCGTTCGACATGTGCCGAGATGAAGCTTAAGCCTCTACATATTGGACGCTCTTGTATCAGTGTTATGACCTCAAATAAAACAACCCTTGTCAAGTTTCATTCCTGATGTAGCCCTCTAAGCTCGCGGAGTGAGTTGCGGCCAGGCCCCCTTCGAGAACTGGCCTAAGCTATGATCAACCAAGTTCTGGTAAGGTCGGTGAGTGCCGTGAGCCTGCTGTACAGATAATATCTCGAGCTTTACAATTCAAAAATGGTATGAGTGGCATTGTCCATCTATCAAATATATTTGCGCAGCCCTCGTTCATGGAGGCCTAGGCTACACGATCTTGGCAATTGTGTTGTATCACCTGCTTTGTCCGCGGTGACGACGAGCAAGCGCGAAAACCTTACCAATTCATTTTGATAGGATACGAGCGAACACGAGGGTTTTCCTTAGATAGCTCTTCACTCGTGCCAACCTGCAAGTCCTCAACCTGTCGAGGCAGGTCAACGTGGATTTGGGAATCCCGAAGCAGGTATGACACCAGACATACCGGCGCAATATGCCGGTCCATGTTGTAAACCCACCAAAACACGCGCCGTAGGAGATGCGCTTCAAGTGGGCTAGGTGACGGCCAAGTTGACTGAATGTGTAGCCCCATCTGATAAGAAAGCTAAACGGCCTGGGCAATGATGGTGTAGGCTGCCGCTTGCTGCGCGACACTCGCACTTGAAAAAATAATTTGCTTGGATGATAAGGCATTGAACGGTCGTCAAGTCTCCTTGACCAAGGTCCAGTGCGTGGCTGAGTAGGTGCATAGCATGAAGATAGGCATCCCGGCCAGGGTGCACCCTTGAATCCCTGTCATCGTCTTGCAAGGCGCACATTTGGGCGAGGATCAGCCAGATCAATGCGGCGAATTGGCGAAGATCATGATTCAATGGTAGCGATGCCGAAACCCGCTGTTAATCGCGGAACTTTGCGATGAATTGAACCTCATTCAAACATAAATCTGTACGGAGTTATCAGCAGCAAGTGACCCATAATAAGCATATTGAGAGCCCACAGAGAGTGTTTAGATACGCAAAGAAGCGTGTGATCGTGTTCTGCACCTGCAACACCTCGTCAAAGTCAGCATGTCCTAAACACCATGGCTGGAGGTGGGCATGGCAACAGTCCCTGGCCAAGGGTGCGACGACAGGTGCTGACTTGGGGCGTGTCCAGAACAAATCATCACCAGGTTTTGGGCCTGACGAGACTTTTACAACGCCGGCGTTGGATTCCTCGCTGTCAGGGAAATGTTGCTCTACTGGCGGCTCTTGCACAAGGCCTTCCGACGTTGCATCACCCGCTCCTATCTAGGTGGTGGCGGTCAATGACGCTGGTGGTGTATCCGATGTCGTAAATAGCAGTTTGCTGCCACTGCCATGCGGTTCAAGGTATCTGGACCGTGTCAGGGCTTCTCTTGTGGCTGACAGTAATGCGGGATGCGTCATCTGCAAGCCCATGACGTGGAGCGCCGTAGGTAGGGTTCCTTGCGGCATCGCCGGTGCACTCTGATCCGCATGTTGTGCGTATGCTGGCGACATCAGCATGGGAGTTCGACTTGTCATGTGTGACTCGGAGAGAACCTGACTTCCTTGTCTCGCATGGACCCTTCCGCCTTTGCCTGGGTTCACTACTGTATCTGCAATCTAAACTCAACTAGGAACACTGCTGGCAAGATTCTGGCGGTGACCCCGAACACTGGTGACGTTAGGCCAGATACCTTTGCAGGTCGGACGAATTAGAGATACCTTGATCTTGCGCTCTTGGCAGTGTTGACTTGGATTTCGTCAGCGATGCCTGCGTTGGGGATTTGACAGAGTCACGCCACTCACCAAGCTCGCGACACGTCCGGAGACCTTTTCGACCTTCTTTCAACCGATATACCAGCCATTTTGACAGGTGCGGCATCCGGACCGTCGGGCCGCATCATGATAGTGTCGGCGAGACCTGCCATGGGCTTTCGGCGACAGAGGTAGGGGGAAAATATGGATTTGCATGTAAAACGACTTCGGAATGAAGCTGCGTCTTGAGCCGCAGGCTGTGACGATTGAATTTGTGCGGGGTGACGCACGTCATAAGGCAGCCAGGAATGCGGGCAAGCAGCATGGACGATCGCCCTGAAGCCAGCGTGGCCTGTCAGCCTTGATTGCTTAGCTATAGGGTTCATGTTGCAAATTTTGCTCATACACGTCCGTCAATCTTGTTCGCAAAAGTCTATTATGCGTTTCGACTTCATTTTATTGCCGGGTTTTGTAAACAAGGTGACACGGAGCATCGTCTCGTTGCATCAATGAAATCTACAAGACTGCTACCGCATTGCAAGGGCTCGCAACTCCACCTGGGACATTCAGTGGCATGCTGGTGAAGAAGAATGACCACGTTCGCTGTCGGGCGCACTCTGCAGCCAGATCCTCGACGTCGAGCATTTCGCCTGAGAGCATGTTAGCTCAACGATGCATAGTTAGCTGGCTGTTGCTGCTTTGTCTCACCTATAGGCATACCCCATCCATTGAGGAGCACTTCATGCAGCCTCAACCGACCGATGCCACCAATCTCGCCTTCCCCTGGTAAAGCCGGCCATCTCTCCAGGCCGGGCGCATCCGAGGCACAAGCACTGAAGCCCTGTGTCCATAGCCAGCGCAAAGTCTTTATAGATGTTGCCAGCCCAACAAGGATCGTGGGCTGAGCATGACTGAACTTGATTTTGTCTTCCTCGCTGAGCCTTGAATATCCTACTTTCCAGCCAACTCGAATAATGAGAATGTCGCCCCTCTTGAGTTTGACCCCTTGGTGTTTTGCACAAGCATCCAGATCGTCAACATCGATACTGTGATCACCTAAGAGATCATAAACTTTCTCATGCTCTTCCGACCAGCGGAGATAGTCCAAGAGAACACCTCTTCCGACAATACCTTGCTTGCACCACTTGTTGATTCCAAGTTTGCTGGTGATCGAAGGACCTTCATACCAGGCATCACGACCAGATTGCTCTGGCTTGCCCGGTCCAGAGATCTCGTGGACTTTGACATTGTTGTAGAAGACCTGCTGCGCCTGATACCCATAATGCCTGAAGCCATCCCATTGTGTCGATACCTGAGTATTGAAGTTCAGCACCTCATCATGGACCAGCCGCGGGTACTTGCGCTGTACCACGTGGCGAAGTGCCTCGCGGTCGTGCGAAGGCCGAGCGCTAAAATCAAGAGGCATGTCTAGTCCAATGCGCTTGCCCGTACGAACCTCTTTCGAAGCTTCGCGTACAATGTCGTCGGTCAAAATATTCAAGGTTCCTATCTCGTCGGCAACCCCGTAAAGCCCCCAGGCCGAAAATGGTGGATCGTCTGTGCCCAGAGGCAGTGCGTCGAAAGCTGGTCTGTTAGCCGCCATTCTGGCAGTGTGATATTCAATGTCGCTCTCAGGATCTATGATCTTGCTGTAGTAAGAAAGAAAAGGTCGAAACTCATTAAAGTGGCTTTTACTATCACAAACTTCTCAACATTCCGACCTGCCATACCGACACAGTTTTCCGTCTGAGCTGATAGGTGTGAGTGGATCGGCACCCGGTTTCGCAAGCACTATGGTCATACGCACCCGACTGATTCCGAAAGTGTCTCTTTTCTCACAACCTCAATGTAACGTCTCCTGTATCCTGTGAAAATTTGCGGTTCACTCACTCTTCAGTCTGTCACTTAGATATCCCTTTTTTCCCCAACCGCTTGGGAAGTACAGACCGGCGAAGATGATAGCCTGCTTCTTGTGGTCGAAGTAGGAGCTTGAGTCTGGCAGAAGAGTTGACCGGTGCCTCCCAAATGGACCACCTCCACCACTGTGTGCCATAAAGCATTACTAGCTGGGAAGTGAGTCCAGGCGTCCCGGTAAGAAAGTGTCTTTACAGACCCCAGTGCCATTTCAATAAGATGTATGTGGCGATGCTGATACGTGACAGACATGCCGGGCAGTCTCATATCCGTTCAAGCTGGTCCGTTGCTATACGGCGGCGTCACTGTTTGAAACCCGGACGTCGGCCTGCACTTGCAGGTGCTGGTGGCCGTCTTGGCTACCTGTAAGGCAGTATCCAGATCTATGGGTCTCGAGTTGTTGCAGTCGATCGCGGGTCGAAGCGGGACAAGGAGCTAATCACTTCATTCATTCCACGCAAGTCTGGCCATGATAAAGTGGCTGCAGTTGTGAAAATTGTGCCAACGAAGCGTGTGATGCAGCAATGATGACAAGCAGGTCTACGAGAGCTTCTGACAAGCGTTGGACTTACTTCGCTTTGCAGCACAATGGTTTGCCCTGACGTTTCGGAAATTGCACGTCCTGTCAAACCGGCGCTGCAAAGCGTTCACACGATTTCGATGTTTACGACCAGAGGGGCTTCCTGTGCACAGAAAGTCGCTAATACAGCCTCTGATGATGTACGATCTATAGGCATCGCGGTAGGCAATCGGAAACATATTGTAGACTTCCTGAAGCCCGCAACAGAGGGTCTGGTAAAGGCTACTGCGCCATCAAGCCATTATCGAGTCTTGGCAAATGCATTCGGTCGTGTTTGTGTCTTTTGGAACAGCAACGTGATCTTCAGCCTGCCAATTTTCGACGAAACGGGCTCCGATCGTTGCGTGGTGGCTTAGTGCTGGATCTAGGGAGTTGCAGCAGTGATGGTTTGTCATTGGTGTGACTTGATCGACTTGTGGCATTCCGATGGCGACGGGTGCGTCCATGGGTCGGTCATTGCGTGCTATAGTATGCATAAATCGATCCTTACTATTTCCTCAATTGCGAACGATGATCACTGTTCAGTTATGTATCCATGATCATCATGTATATGGAACGGATAGACATTCTTGCTCCACAGCTACCAAGGGACGAAAGAAATCATGCAAGTGGCAGTGGCTCGTTGAATCAGGAATCAGCATGTCTGCCAAAACCCCCCCTATAGTCACCATTATGGCCTAGTTCCGAACCGATCGACGAGCAGCTGTGGATTCGTATCCATCTACGTGATCAAGTATCGAAGGACAGGATCCTTATATACTGAAAACATCTTGCGGTGGTCATTTCTTCTTTCTACTCAGTAAAGTTGTTGCATCCTAAAGAAGCTTATGAAAAGCTCGAGACCTAGCAGCACCAGGCCCCATCTATTGAAAGATCCGTTCCAGACACATATTTACTGTCATCACTGAGCAAAAAGGTGACTAGTGCTGCGACCTCCTCGGCCTGCCCGATGCGCTCGATTGCCGGTCCCGGCAGAACTTCAATGCCCAGCCGATCCAGGGAGTCCCTCAATATGGGTGTCTCAATTGGTCCACTTGAACTGATCAGCTGTGCCATCAGCTACGAAACCGCACACTTACGGGCAAATACAGTTGACCCTTATTCCTCGATGGCCCAACTCCTTCGCCAATGATTTTGAAAGGCCCAGAACACCATGTTTCGAAGCAGCATAGCCACCGTCTCTGGCATTGCCGAGCTTTGACATGGCACTGCCAGCAACCACGATACTGGAGCCATCTCTCGTTCTGCCGGGACGCAGTTGGGCCCGCAGACTGTAAAATACCCCTGTGAGGTTGATGCCAATCATCGAGGCCCAATCTTCGTCACTGACATCAACGATACCATTGTGGAATGACTTCGTAGAGGCAACACCAGCCATGTTCGCTGCACCATCTAGAGGGCCAAGGGTATGTACAGCCTCTTCGAGCCATGTCTCAACTGCCTTGGAGTCTGATACATCGACCTGAGAGACGATGATCCTGCCCCGGCCGGGGCTCTCGTCTTGTTTGAGGTATGTTTGGATCTCTGTCAGCTTATGAGCATCAATGTCCGCCAAACAAAGAGAACCCCCAAATCGATACAAGGTACATGCTATAGCGCGACCGATTCCCGATGCAGCTCCTGTGATGGCATAGGTTTTGCCTCGGAGGTCGTAGGTGGCCATGATATGATAGAGTGATCTTCGCCGATGGAAAGACAATCAGAATGTGGACAGAAGCAGTGGTTGGTCTACCAACGTCGTCAGATGGCATTTCGCACTCTATGCTCCTGGCTGCTCCTTCCCCTCTTTGTGGGGCTGTCGAAACATTCCATAATTCCGACGATTATTCGAAGCAGCGACTGAGTTACCGCACCAGCTTGTTTCAAGGTCCTTATCTATGGACCATACCACAGGGTCTGATGAAATAGAAAATGAAGGGGCAAAAGCATCTCTTAGGTATAAATACGTGGCGAGTACATCGTTATTTGATAAAGGACAGTGCCATACGTAAATCCAATTATATCAAAGTTATCAAGTCTCTCACATTCCCGAACTCGTTCACGGAATTTTGCAAGGCACAGTATATTAGTGAATATTGCCGTCTCGGCGCTCTTCTACCGACCTCCATCGCCGCGCTGTTCGTCAGTTCCCCCACTCCATGCTTGGGGTAAGACTGCCACTTGACGCGGCTCCTGTGATGACGAATGTCCTGTCGGGAAACAGTTTCGACACAGGCATTCGGTAGAAGGACCAAAACGGTGCTGGTGCTGGAAGCAGGAGATATCTCGCCTACCTGCACGTACAATCACAACTTTATAATCTATTGCTGATATCACCCGGATCATGTAAACTGAAACTTGTAATAACGTATTGCCATACAGACTGAAAGTTCTATGGTTGTCCAAGACCTAAGCCCTCTAAGTCTACTTCGCGGAAGGTTGCCATCGTCGTTTCTTCCTACACGACCTTTCGGAACGCGGAAAAGGAGAACCACACATACCACGTGAGGTGTCCCTCTTTTTCATGCAGCAATAGCACAAATTCGAGGTCATTCCGCTAGTAGAACATAGAACGACCTTCAACAAAAGTTCGTCGCATAGGCTTGGTCTCATCTCAACACGAGTGTCTCCCTCGATGTACACATGACAAAGCACCCAGCTCTGCAGTTCTCGCATTCATGGGCCCCCCAGCATAATTAAACTGACTCCTGATCCATAGGATATTTCAATAACTCGTCGCAAGCGACTGTCTAACCTCCTAGAAACGCAATATGTCGGCCCAGAGCAGCGCTCAAGTGACCACCGATGCGCCGCGCACTACGTCCTACTTCATACGTATCATCGCTTCAATTGTACCACAATCCCCTTACTCTAACTAACGTTAGATTGGTGTGCTAACGATACGTGCAGTTTGTACTCTATCTGTGCACACTGCTATTGTACAATCGATTCTTCCACCCACTGCGTAACTTCCCAGGGCCAAAAATCTGGGCCATCTCACGATTGCCATATTCTATTGTAAACATCAGGGGCCAACTCATATACAGAACCTTGGCCCTTCATGAGAAGTATGGCCCTGTGGTCAGAATAGCACCGGACGAGCTGTCATTTACCACCTCATCGGCGTGGAAAACAATTTACGGACATCGATCTTCAGAAATGCCAAAGGCCCTGGGTGGGCACGGGCATGTGCCTCCAGAGAACGGTGTACATGCCATACTTACAACGCCACAGAAGGAGGATCATGCACGCATGAGAAGAGCGATCTCTCACGCCTTTTCTGATAAGGCTTTGCGTAGCCAAGAGCACTTCTTGCAATCCTACGTCGATACACTTATCAAAAAGTTGCGTGAAAAAGCACCTACTGGCGCACTCGATATGGTCGAGTGGTACAACTTCACCACGTTCGATGCTATTGGAGGTAAGAGAAATTCCGAAAACTACCCACAAATACCAAAACTCTGCTGAAAACACGAACAGACCTCGCATTCGGGGAATCGTTCGGTTGCCTAGAAGACAGTGCATACCACCCATGGATCTCGTTCATCTTTGGCCTTGTCAAGGCACTGCCATATATTCAGACTCTGGTGTACTACCGACTTTTCTTCTTGACGAAATGGCTAGTCCCGAAGAAACTCCAGGAAGCTCAAGCAGAAAATGGGCGCTTGTCGGCGGCCAAATTAGACCGCCGATTAGTTAGAGGTCCAGATACGGAACGCAGGGATTTTCTTAGCTATGTTTTGCAGCACCAGGACGGCCAGGTACTGAAGAGGGATGAACTCAATACGATGGCGGCAATTCTGATTGTAGGGGGGAGCGAGACGACTGCAACACTACTTTCTGCGGCGACATACCACCTACTCACAAGTCCACGCGCCTACAAGAAATTGACGCAGGAGATACGATCCACATTCGAGAATGAAAAAGAGATAACCCTGCTTTCGGTGGGTGAGCTGAAATACTTGCAGGCAGTAATGGATGAGAGCTTGCGGATGTTCCCTCCAGCTCCTGCCAGTTTCCCTCGCATTGTTCAGGGTGCGGGCGAAGTGATAGACGGACATTGGGTCGCAGGTGGAGTGAGTGAAAACCCCGGTAATCCTGGGCTTTTCTGTGTGTGGCTAACCGTCTTATTACCACAGAATGTCGTGGGAGTAAATATATATGCATCTTCCCACTACTCACTGAACTTCAGCCGACCTGGGAGCTTTATACCTGAGCGATACAACCCGGAAACGGACGAAGAGCACCAGGAATTTTCACAAGACGACAAGAGCGCATCTCAGCCTTTCTCCTACGGTCCACGGAACTGTATCGGTCGAGCTCTTGTAAGTGTCACCTTAGTTAGTCTCAGCTTCGGTCCACTCCCTTCCTGTCTTGAATATGTTGAATTCTGCGACAGAATCCGCTGACATAAGCACTAGGCATACGCAGAAATGAAATTGATCATGGCTCGTGTCCTGTGGAATTTCGACCTGGAACTTGCGGCCGGATCTGAAAAATGGGGAACCGCACAAAAAGCGTTTTTGGTCTGGGAGAAAGGCCCGTTGATGGTAAATCTCAAGCCTTTACAACGCAATCTGGACGCTGTGCCGAAGATGGCAGCAAATTGTCCTTGACTATAGAATAGCAAGTATAATCGATAATCGCTTGAGTGAGGCTGTGAGTCTCACAAGAGGAGCAGATCTTGTTGCCGCTGGAGGGGCCGATGTTGGAGTCGTCGTCCGGACTTCCCAAGGTCCAAGTCTACTCCAAACTGCATAACCCTGCCACAAGAGAAACCTTTCGTCACAAGGTTGCCATGACCATGATCAATGACCATGATCGATATCTAGACCAGGCCAAAAAAGCTCAAACATAGCAGGCACTCAGGGCAAGTTTGACAGCCGTTGCGGAAAATTCCTAGGCGGCTACTGCAGCGCGCTAATCGCATTTCCCCTGAGGCCCAAAACTGCGCCCGACCTTTTGACCTAGACTCAGGGCCTGTTCTCGACGGAATCCTCGCATATAAAGGGTCCCAAACCATGTCCTGATGGATGCATAGATCCTGGTGTTCTTACTCAGTACTTAGGCTTGAGGAACAGATTCCTTCCCCAAGATATAACCCCGAGCATTACGGTCTAGATTGTTGTCTGGGCATTTCCTCGAATCAGCCAGGCCAGCACGTGATGAAATAATTAATTCCGAACACCAGCCATCGCGGAATTTGGGGGGCCTCATTTGCGATGGGTTCGACTAAGGAGGACAAAACCCTTTTACCAGCGGCAGCCAGACACTAACGCGAGGAAGTGGGGCATGTCAACCCTCAGAATCGAAGCTGCATAATTCTAAGCTCTCCTTGTTTTCTGATTTGAATGGATGCTGGCATTGCAGGAACGAAATTGGACGTTGGTAGCAGATGCATGGAACCTCACCACCGCTTTGGCAATCGGCTGATCCAACGTGTTTGGGGGCTAACGAGAAAGACAGAGGGCAATGAGGCAAGCGCCGCAAGAGCTGCAGGCGGTGGAAGAGCTGCAAGAGCTAGACTCCGGACAGCCGGGGTGACAGCCTATGGCGCATCTTTTCACATAGCACGACAACAAAACTAGTAAGTTGGGCGAGGGGGCGCAGGCGGACAGATCTCCGCATACTCTAGCAGCAAAGCCGCCCCACGCCCTCCTTAGACCCGGCTTCCCCTCCTTCCAACTCGATTTTGAAGGGTCCCTGAGCTCCAAGTTTGGTCATGTTTCCATGTAGATTTCCCGCATCTGTCTGCAACCCATTCACATCATATTCAATGATGCCCACACAGCCTGCACCATGAATGACCTCTTGGAAGATGATGACACGGTCATCATTCGAACATTACCCCAGGAGCATCCTCCTTTCAATGCGCAAAGCGCGAAGACCGTGATCCTGCAACCAGAACGAAGATCTAAACGATCACCTTATACCTCACGAGCTTGGTGCGTGAATCCTCCTGCGCTGTGACGAAGCCACTGATCTCCATGTCAGCCAACAATGTAAGCGTCGAAAGGTCAAGGTACTTGCCTCCCTTCGGACTGCACGATCCATGACTGACGCGCCTCTGCAGTGCTCTGGTGACCCAAGTACCGGTGCCTGCCACAACTGCGCCGTGGCTAAGACGGAATGTGTCTACAATCTGCATCCTAGAATGAGGCGGAGAACATTGAAAGACAATGGTGCCAGGAGTCTTCAGTGAGCGCCCGGAGCCCTTCTTGCCGATCATAAGACATGCTGATGTTGGCAGCGACGCCAACAACGTGGACAACCTATCAGCAACTTCCTTAACTGATGTCAATGCTGGCAATGTACAACCTGCTCAGACCGGAAGCGCAACCAAAGCCCCACGGCCTTCGGTAGCCACAAACACGATGCCCAGTTTAGCTGCTGGCGAACAATCCGAAGCCGCGATTTGCGTAGGGTCAAACTACTCTCATCCGTTGCCTCTGCCGCATGCGGAGATACACCCGGACTCTCTTCAACCCGACCCATCATATGTGGGTAGCATACCGTCCCCGATTGCATCGCATGACTGGACCGAGGGGGATTCCTCAATAAGCGCCAGGTTGGAGATAATTGAAGGTCATCAAGCCGACATTGAACAATCACAGTTGGATACGGAAGCCGCCTTGCTGCAACCGCCACTTCATACGCGAATGAGCACAGGTGGTGACGAAAATTCGTTACCAAGATGCTGCGACCCTCACCTTCACTTATGGAACGACTCGAGCACAGTCAATGCTGGAGAGCAGAAAGATCGCATACGGAGGGTAATGAAGCGGTATTTTGAACATTTGAATCCCTATTGTAAGACCAGTCTCTAACTAACGGTGGGACTATGAAACCGTGCTAACCCATGTTAGACTTTTGCCTGAATGAAGCCCAGTTCTACTCCCAGTTCGACGAGTATGCGCGCTCCGAAGTACAGATGCTCAGGAGTGATGAGATCATGCAGTTCGTTGCACTTGTGTGGTCTATCATGGCTCATATGTGTGCTTTGGAAATGATTGAACAGGAATCTGACATCGTGCCCGGATGGGAATATTATAGCCACGCGCTTCACCTCCTGACCCACACCACAGACCTGGGGCGAGGGAACATCGTCACCATCCAGTGTCTCATCCTTCACGCAGGATACTTTTTCTGCGCTGGTGTAGCCAAATACCATGCAGCGTACAGCGTGATAGCGCAAGCCATCAGGCTAACGTACCAGTTGGGCCTCCACAACCAACCATCATGGCATGCCTGCAGCCCGTTCGAGGCGCATATGCGACAGCGTATCTTTTGGATCGTTTACCACCACGATCGAAACATCTCACAAACCTGTCGGGTCCCGTACCTTATAAGAGACTCGGAAATCCATGTCGACCTACCAAGTAGGGTCGATGACGAGCGGCTTGGTCTTAGCGAAGAACTTCCAGAAGAGACACCCACGTCGTCCATAGTCTCTTACCTACATGAGCTCACCAGGTGCTCGCGATTATCCTCCGAAATATGGGACGGTGTGGCAAGGGTAGACACCTCCAAAGCCGGCGATGTCGACTTTGTAACGGTCATGGACGCGAAGATCCTGCACTTCCGGAAACAGTTACCTGAATTCCTGGTGGTGAAGCCAGAGACAGCAGTAGCCCACTTCAAATCAAATCCGCGTCCATACATGCTTTGGCAGGCGCTTGTTCTTCGACTGGTATGGTTGCTGACGATTGTGTGGAAGATTGGGAACTGACTGTCCCATTCTAGCTTACCAACGGTCATCGCCTCTTTCTTCGGAGTGGCGCGGGCTCAACAGATACGCCTCATGAGAGCCACCATGAGGTCTGCTTGGCCATTTCGAAGGACTCAGTTGACATCCTGCACGAGTTTTACCATGGCCTCGACCATGAAAATTACCATTCGTCCGTATACACAGCGTTCCTCGCCGGTCTTCTTGTCTCTTTAGCGTCGATAGTGTTGGCAGATGTAAAATCCCGAGACCTGCGGCAAGGAGTGGCTGAGACTTTTCAAAAAGCTATGGACTTACTGCGACTTCTTCAAGACAGGTCCACAGCTGCCAAGCAAGTTATAAAGAGGTTGGCCAAGATTATTGGACTGTGTGAGGACGCAATTACGCGTGACCGCTCTTTGGACCCATTGCCCGGCCCAGACATGGTGATTGCAGCTGAACCAACTGGACCGTCAGGTGGCGGAACGAATACTGACTTACAAATGCCTGCTTCAGACTTGTTCATGTTCGATGATTTCGACATTGGGAGTGTAATGCAGACAATGTGGCTGCCAGGCACTGATCCTGGGTTGTACGAATTGCCCACGATGTGAGCAACTTGGTTCATAGGCTTCTTGCCAATGTATATATGTTCCTCATCTCAATGCCGATATTCATCGTCATGGGCAGAGAGACTGAAGCTCCATAACCTGCCTCAGCCAATCCTCGCCACGCGAACTAGGAGCCTCAGGCGTCTTGATCATCATTCCTGACCGTCATGTTTTCCGCTCTTCCTTTTGAGTTGCAAGGGCCACACCTAACCCGGCACAATGCCCGCAAAGGTCAATATAGAGCCCATAGACCTAAGCGTTTGTGCAGAATACGTTTCGTGTGACTAAAGCTATGAGTGTTCATAGCTATTGCGTTTTGTAGTCGCTCTTGTTGGAAAGCATACCCGCCACTGCAGTCATGAATACCCGCTCGTCCCTAGGGTATAATACTTGAGAAGGGGTGGCAACATGCCGTTCTCCAAAAGCTGGGTCGTCCACAGTACTAGATCAGGCAAAGGCTTCCGACTGCATTGATCGGACGAGCGCCCTCCCTGTAGTGGGAGTATTTAGAGTGGACGTCGACATGTCGATGGATCGGTCAGCCCCGCCTTGCCGGACTGATCAAGACACAGAATCATTCGACGCGCACAGTACTTCTCGAAGCTCGCGGGCCTCTGGAGAAGGAAAACAGCGTCTTGGCTCGCATTGGGTCGATCAATCATGGCCCGCCTGTCCCCGTACATCAAGACTACGTCGGAGACTCATGTTAACTTTTCGTAAGGGTCAAGTGTTGACGTCGTTCAGACAGCTAGGAGGATTTGACGCAGCCAAATATCTGTACATACGCCGCGGGACTGGTCCCATATGTCGAAGGGAGTTGGTCTCTGCCGGCGGTAAGGACCACTGACATCACGATTGAGACAGCCGCTTTGGCGTCTATGCTGCCATCACTGCTTGGAAAGCGCCAATGACGATGCTGTTGGTCAGGACTCGAATAATGGTGTAAAGAAGCCGGGTGACCTGATAAGCTGTTCAAGCGCAGCCTTGTCGCGAGTTTTATTTGTTGAGAGACGAAGTTACAGTACGTCGCAAGCAAGGTTAGAAATGGACGTGGAGGACTGTGGCCCAGGACATGCCACGCCATACGAAAATTTCTTTGAGGATTTGCTCATCTAGATACATCGCACTTCAAGAACTAACGCGCCCGCGAAGGGGGAGGGCACGGTTATGCGCATCTGGCATTCATTCTTGGATAACGAACAGAATTCATTGCAACAAGAGGCTGTCTTTGGCGGTGGTATTGGGCGAGGGCAGAGCCGTAGTCGTCACTATTCGAGAGGGGAAATCATGTGTAATCTCGCCCCGTCGTCGTACAGCCCCCGTGGAGTTGATGCGTCTCTCATTCTTGTCATAGCCCCGGCGCCATGTTGAACGTGTCGAGAACATGCGGAAGGTTGTCTCGTTGTGTCTGAAGCGCCGCTCTACCGACCAAGAAAGGCATTGCCCACCGATCTGGGGAGCCTTCACTCAAAAGGCCATTCAAGCATTAGCAATCGTATCCTTGCAAGAGCGTGGATCGAAAAGCCTCTTCCTCGTCGGCTGGTCGTTGGAGACTTCCGACATTCACGCGCCAGAGATAAGTACGCTGCATAATCCTATCGATCACACTGATTCTTCGTAGGGTTCACGATGGATTTGCTAGTTCGAGCTGGCCAATGTAAATAAAGATTGTGGTCGGGCTGGAATTGGAATATCCCATTAATCCAGGAGCGTGAAATGCGTTGCTGACCTTGGCAACAAGTGACGGGTAGCGAGCGGTGAAGGTAGACGAGGCGAGATGAAAAGGTTCGCATGTCTCATCGAAAAGGAGGATGTTGCACAGTTTTGGTAGACTACACATGTCATGGATGTGTAGCAAACCTTGTGCAGTATCCAGAGCGCGGGGTTTAGACTGTCATACGATGTCGGAAAGACGCGAGCAGCTGAAGTTTCCAAGACAGGTCCCCGTACTGGGTGTTGTTGTCCTTATGAAGCAAAGCAGTCCATCCACAGTAGCAAGCAGGAAGCACTTATCCAGCACGCATGAGGAAAGAGTCACTCGGTCGACTAAACCAGATCGAAGCAGCGCCTGATTTTCGCTCGAATTTTAGATAAGAGGATCCGGAGGACTGCGAAAGGGATTCGAGCTATCTCCCGAGCGGCCGAGATATTGGCTGAAACTCATGGCTTTCCGTTCATACAAAGCACTCACCAAGTGCACTGTATTCCATAAGACGAACTCTTCGTAAAATTAGGTTTAATACAATGGCAAAACAGAGCTAGACTAAAGAAAGTAAAGTAAGAAGATTCTACTCGTAGAAAACCGATCGCGTCGAATAATTGAGATTTGGTGATAGAGATATCCGCTGTGATCAGGCCCCAGGTTTAACCACATGCACCATACGTTGTTGTCCTGGACAGTTGGCTTTTTCTAAATCCTGCCCCGATCTAAAAAGGTAACAGGCATTTCCACATGCTTGGACCTGACGTACTCAACTACGTTCTTGCCGAGAGAATCAAAACCAGATGAGGAGTTGTACCCACGATCCAGATGATCTCGCAAAAGGAAGTGCACCGCCCGCAGAGCGGGAATTTCGAAACGCTCCATAGGCTTTCCAACGAAATCCTCTCCCAGCAGGACTTTCATCTTGCTTAGCGACAGGAAAGAACGGAGCCAGTCCCACTCATCATCACTCCTGACGAAGAAGCCAACATTGGCGTCAGAAGACTTATCGCCCGACCGCCCTAGTACTCGAAAACCTAGAGGACAAGTGGTCGTGTTGCCAAATTTTTCCAGTGAAACGGGGTCCTTGGTGTCGTACGATCTTTGCCTTTCTGGGTACTCTTGCGTCAATGTCGGTGGCGGTATATCGATTATAGTCCCATCATGTAAATGTACACGGTGATCGACTTTCTGCTGTGGCAGTAAAGAGACCCAGTATTCAAAGTATGGTTTCGGTGAACTCGTTC
Organism: Exophiala sideris; assembly: GCA_000835395.1. Lineage (NCBI taxonomy): Eukaryota > Fungi > Ascomycota > Eurotiomycetes > Chaetothyriales > Herpotrichiellaceae > Exophiala > Exophiala sideris. Next base: position 225,610 of record KN846952.1, on the reverse strand, counting down.
TTATATCAGTATGCGGCGTTCCTCCTGGATAGCTTTGAAGAATATTCGTTTTACACCATGTTGCGAAGTTGTTGATCACTCCAAAGTCACGAGACTGAGCGAAAATCCGATAGTCCACTGTCGCTTCGTTCTGGTTTCGTGGATTCACAGAGGGAGTACCTGCGAGATTGAATGATAGGCAATGAAACTTTTTGATATCGTCACCCATCAGATACTTAGTCTGTCTTTCCACCATAGCCGCTTTCTCCGCGATATCAAGGCCGGTGAGATAGAAATGGAACTCGGCCCTGTAACCTCCTCGAGCGGTTATGCCGACTTTCGTCGTCGGGGGCGGCGGTAAGCCCCGAGCTCCGGTGATACGAACTCTGTTCGGCCTAATCTCCTGGACGTGAAGTCCTTCAAGATTTACTACCACATCCGAATTGAAATATAGTGGTCCTTGGATCTCGTAGAGGAGTTGCGAGGTAACCGTTCCTTGACTGATTTCGCCATCGTGGCCGTCTTCCATTCCGAGCTCAAATTCCCCGTTGGATTCCACGTAGGCAATGGGAAACGACAGGTCCAAGTATTTGCCGTCAAACTCCTTGAAGCCGGCGTAACAGCCTCCTGTAACGTACGTGCTGCACTCAGTGAGATGTCCTGCTACAAGAGCACCCGCCAGCTCATGTACGTGCGTTTCTCTGTGCCAGTCAAACCACCAGATGCAAGCTCCCACAAGAGCAGACGCATCAGCAATCCGCCCACAAATCACGATTGCAGCGCCAGCTTCGAATGCTTTGGTGACGCCCAGCCCACCAAGATAGCACTGTGCACAGATAGGATCAAACCCCCAGTCTTGAATAGTCTTTCCTGTAGGTAAACCTGGAAACGTTGCACCTTCGGCCAATGACCCAAGCGTGACCTCGGTCACATCATCTCCTTCCACCCAAGCCACTTTCAAGTCCAAGCCTTTCTTGACGACAAGCTCTTCGACAGCCTTCGCGAGGCCGCCGGGATTGCTCCCCCCGGCATTGCAGGCCAGTCGAATTCCATTAGCAACCAGATCGTCCAATGCTGGCTCTAGCTGCTCCAAGAAATAGGGATCATAACCGCCTCGACTTCTGCTGAGGTAGCCTAAGTTCGACTCTCCTTGCTTTTCGGCCTCGAGCACAGGACCGCCTTGCTGATGCAAAGCTTTCTTTTTCTTCGACTCGGCCACTTCGACCCCTCGCACGGTCATGTTGGCCTCAGACATCCAATCGCCGACGATAACGTCCAAGGCTGGGATTTTCGCTAGGTCACTCAGTGCCCGGAATCTGTCGAGTGCCCCTGCATAGAATCAGCATTCGAACCAGAAGATAGCCTCCTATCGTTGGGCTGACCTCCAGATGCACCCGCAATCGCAATCGGTCGTGACCCATCCTTGTCCTTCAACATCACTGCTGAGTGGAAATCGGTTCTTGCCAAAGTTCGAGTCTTGTAAGATGGCACAAACAATTTGTACTGATCTTATGACACCAAAGTCTTTGATAGGCTGTTCTTCTTAAGGGAAAGTCAACATAATATGCTCTTGAGCAGGCAGATTTGTGTAAAGAGAAACCTATTTCCTGTTCCCTTCGAATCGGACGCTGTCGCTCGGAAAAGCCTGTGTGCGGATTCTGGCCCGACTCCGGCTCATTATTTTCGACCCACTGCCAGTCGTACGAAACGACCTACTTAATTAGTTGGGGCCCAAGCGGCGACGGATGCCCAATTCGAACTTGTTCACTAGTGGTTCATGAAATTCTTAGCTCCAATCTTGTGCATATTTGCGTACTTGGGATAGTTCTGTTTAGTTCTGGGCACGCGCAAAGCATCGTCGCATTGCTTTTCGCCTAAAGTCTGCTGTTTGATAACAGCGACAGAATTGTTACACTTTTGCACGCAAGGTTAAATGACTCGAGTAAGTACCGAGAGACGTGGGAAACTGCCTTGGCATAATCTCAGTGGTTATGAATGACGTTCCTCACGCTGTCAGGATCGCCCGACACCTTAACCTGGCATGTTTCTCTCTCTATTCAACATCAGCTGCTACTCGCATTGTCAAGCAACATACGGGCCCGAGATTGAGATTGAGGTAATGCACGTAGTGCTGCACGAGATACAAGCTTCAGCATGTTCGGAACCCGTCGACTATGGTTTGACTCAGCGTTACACCTTTTCCAACACAATACCAAGTTCCGGTTATACATTCAGCACGATGATTGAAGATAGCGCAAAGCAGGAATTTTTCGAAGCTGGAAGCACCCAAGTCCGCGCAGAGCTACTTTGCACAACTACTCGTTGTCTGAACTATACCTTTGCATATCGGCTGGGAAGAGATCGGAGGGAAAAGCTCAGCACGACACGATAGGTTTGATTATGAAAGATTAAAACTTCCCAGAAAAAGCACGCCAGAGTTGGTGGCTATGGCTCCTCGGTGAACAGGACACCTAATTTCCCAGTAGCTTTACCTGATGCCATTGCTTCAATCATGTCAGGGACTGCCTCAAGATCTCGGAACTCAACAGTAGGGATAATAGCGTGCAACTCGACTAATCTCAACATCTCTTGCAGCTCTAGAGGAGTTCCACTCTGCGTGCCCTGCAGTCGTATGTTTTTCTTTACAAAATGGATAATCTCAACTCCTACCTCTGCTTGTGGTATTCCGACCGCCACGATAGTCCTGAACGTCTGTCAGAGACGATTCTAAGAGGTGTAAAGGTGGCTTACCCATTGAATCCAATATGCTCAATCGCTGATTTGTATGCGCCGGGAACACCTGCAGCAACAATTGCGCCACTCAACTTACCGCCTACTCCCCACTGCGTCAGGATTCGAGTGATCTCGTTGTTGTTTAAGCTGTCAACGACTGCATCAGCGCCATATTTTGTGGCAGTCTCACGAGCCAAGGGGGACACGTCAAATCCGACCACTTGATAGCCCATGGCCTTGGCAAACCGAACGACAAACAGACCAACGCCTCCAAGCCCAAATATCCCGATTACGCCAGACTGCAGTGGCGTAAGCTGCTTGACGGCTCGGAATGCTGTTATACCTGCACAGAACAGAGGAGAAAGGCTGTATTGTAAGGACACATTGTCAGCCTGAACGACTTAGTCGAATGATGCATCATACTTCTTCAGAGGAAGCTCGCGTGGAATCTTGATCGCAAACAGACCCTTCACGACGGCGTACTGAGCAAGAAAACCATTCGCATCAAACCCTTGGTTGCGTTTACCAACCTCGCAGTACTGTTGTTGACCCCCTGATGTAAACATCGTTACGTCAGCACCTGTATCGTAGCACTCCAGTAGTTCTTTGCATACCTATACATTCAGTACAAGCATCACATGTATCCAAGCAATTCAGAAACCCAACTCGGTCACCGATCTTGTGACCATTGATAGAAGCCCCCACTACGAGGAAAATGGATCAGGGCCCTTCGCAACTACATGTGAGCGACCTACCGGCAACCACAAATCCAACGGCTTCGTGACCACCAATTAATCCTGCCTTGGGACCCAAGTAACCTTTGTATGGTATCAAGTCGGAGCCGCATAGAGTTGCACTGACGATTCGCACCAGGACTTCGTCGTCCTCTATGGTTGGTGTGTCAACGTCAGTGACAAGCATCGGCTCTGCGGTCTAATGTGAGATTAGTGACCGAATTCGGCCTTCTGTAGCATTGCACCTACGCTTTGAAAGATCGCCGCCCTCATTCTCTTGGGTATTGCAGCCATTTGGTGGTTCGCTAACGGTGGGTCCACAGTCGAAGTATTGTATAGCGTAAAGGTTGGTGCTTGGTGTATAATCGAAGATCTGAACAGAGTATACAGGGATGTGAAGCGTTCCAGTTGTTATAAAGTCGAATAAGGGGCGCCACAGCCACGCGAGATTTGCGGATTTCCCTCAATAGGAACAAATGATCCTGACCTGCGGGTTATTTCCTGATTCCGGTATAGCCCACAATTCACGTCACTATATAGTTGTTCCGACGATAATAATAATCTGATTATCTGGTGGAAAGGCCTACGATAGCTGTAGGACCAATGCGTCCTCCAAGCCTGTCCCAAGCACTCTCGCCTGAACACTCAGCACCGATCTTATGATCGTCTAAGTTGGTGAATGAGGAGTGACATCAACGATTGCTACCCCGCTACATCCACTTCAAGCAAATGCAATTGCTGTTGCAATTCCTACTCCTCGGGCACCTTATGTCGACAACCCAATACTAGGGAGGATTGTGACGGAACGGTGACGACCATCTTTCCGTGTGGGACAGATCTCAGCGTGGTGTTACTGTTTGGGAAGGTGTATACCCAGTCTTTTACACGGACGCACCGTTTACCGGAAATCCCGGCCAGCGCGGGATAGTGTACCGACTCCAGTCGTGGGGAACGACGTTCAGGACCATATTCACCTCACTATAACAAGATATTGTCTCTTCTCCGATTTCAACTTCCACCATGATCCACGTGAGCCACAGACTCTGCCTCTTGTCATCCATTTTCGCCAGCGTCCTACAGTCCCGAAGCACAGTTACAACTTCTCATATAGAGTAGTCATGGGCGATTCCCAAGGCAGCGCCGTTCGAGGGGCCAATGAGGCCGTCGATGCAATCGAAACGCGTTTGTTCATCAATAACGAATTCGTGCCATCCATTTCGGGGAAGAAGTTTCAAGTTATCAACCCATACAACGAGGAGGTTTCAGCTGAAGTATACGAGGCCGACGTAGCGGATGTAGACCTTGCGGTCAAAGCAGCTCAGACAGCATTTCCTGCCTGGTCTGCACTGGGAGGCTTCCAACGTGCAACATACCTCTATAAACTCGCTGATCTCTACGAGCAACACAACCATGATCTGGCCCAGCTCGAGGCAATCAGTATGGGCCGGCCTGTTGGCACGTATAGTGAGTGCTCTTTTGATGTTTTATGTTGATCAGCTCCTGTGGCAACCTTTTACGCACATTTTACTGAGACAAAGTCTTGCATGATAAAGCTGAAGGTATTGCAAGCGCCCGATTCTTGCGTTACATTGCAGGAAAAGCAACCGACATACAAGGAGAGACCTCTCTCGCCACGGCGAACTTTCTAAACATCACTCTTCGTGAACCGTATGGGGTGTGCGCGGCAATTACGCCCTGGAACGCACCAGTTACGATGTTGACCTTCAAGCTCGCACCTGCCATCGTGGCCGGAAACACGTTGGTGGTGAAGTCGTCCGAAAAAGCGCCCTTGACTACCTTACTACTCGCTGGATTGATCAGGGAGGCCGGTTTCCCGCCAGGGGTGGTCAACATCCTCAGTGGACTTGGGCAGCCATGCGGCTCTGCTCTCGCCTCACATATGAGCATACGCAAGCTCTCATTCACAGGCTCGGTAAACGCAGGAAAGGCAATCAAGAAAGCTGCGGCAGCCTCGAACCTGAAAAACGTCACCCTCGAGCTAGGGGGAAAAAGCCCGTTGATCATCTTTGATGATGCAGACATTGACAAAGCAGCTGTGGCATCAGCTGGTTCAATCTTACTCAACTCTGGTCAAGCTTGTATCGCTAGTTCACGGGTTTACGTGCATCACAAGATTATTCGATCCTTCCTCGAAAGGCTAGTAGCTTCGCTAGCAGAAAGAGGCCGCAATCCAGAAGATAACAACCCTTTGTCATTAGCCACGAAGCGTGGTCCGCAGGCGGACAAGTTACAGTTCGATGCTATTATGATGCATATACAACAAGCTAGAGATGCTGGCTACAACATTGTAACAGGAGGTCGTCGAGAAGGCAAGAAAGGCTTCTTTATCGAGCCTACGGTGGTGTATGAACCACAAGAAGAAAGCCGGATAATGCGGGAGGAGATATTTGGCCCAGTCATCTGCGTTTGCCCCTTCGACAACGAGAAAGAGGTAGTCCAACGAGCTAACAACTCGGAGTACGCCCTCTATGCCAGTGTTTTCACCCGGGACTTGTCCCGTGCGTTGCGGATAGCCAAGAGTTTCGAATCAGGCAACGTTGGAGTCAACTGCACAAGTCCTATGATGACGCACGATATGCCTTTCGGAGGCTACAAGCAGAGCGGTGAGGGCAAGGAACTCGGCAAGTATGCTGTGGACGAATGGACAGAGCTCAAAACAGTGTACATTGCACTCTAGACGTGTGGTGAATGTGCGTACCTGAAAAGGCACGCTGGGTCAGGGGTGCATTGTAACAGTTCCCTATCCTTAGTCGGAGCTGTGGGTTGGTCATATGAGCTATCTCTGAAAGTACCGACGTTGCTGGCTGCCACTCGCTGGACGTCCATGACACTTGACTATATCTCTGTGTACAAAGTCTCCGAGTCAATACGAGTGGAAAGACCCCGCTGGAGTCCTTCCTCGATCTACTCCAATTGGTATCCTGTGGAACACATGCAGTTGACTTGTCTGCAAGTAGACATTTAAGTCTCGCGTCCTCACAACATCTAAAGAGTTTGAGCACACATTGCTCAGCGGACCGTCCAATGTAGGAAGCTTAGGCTTGCAGCAATGATGCCTTCCTGGTGGCTGAGTCTGTACCAGCCTGATAAAAACAGCCAGTGTCGATGGACAAAGCATTGGTCCAGTCGTCTCGTATGCCTGGCTTCCCAACGTCTGGCTTGAAGAACAAGTGGCACTGTCATGTGTGAGCTAGATAGATGGGTTTGGATCAATCGAACCAAGGCCATTTGGACATTTCTGTTGATGATAGACGTAGGACACATATTCTTAAGACGAATGAGGATAGTGGTAGGCAATACGTGGACCAAGCTTTTAAACTGTCCACAATTGTCATGGCGTCTATGAACTCCGGCTGGAATCGAGCTCGTTGTGCTTACCAGGTGGGACCACTGTGACCTCCTCAGGGCACCGCAGTTTTGAAAGGGAAGAGAAGGTGAACACACACTGCCAATCTCGCAGTCGCAGACAGAACTAGCAAGCTGTCGCCAAGTTCGGGTCAGATTATATTGTCGAAATCAGTGCAGTATCGCCGTTGTAGTTGTACTGGTATTGGATGATGGAACGCTGGCAGCTACGGAGATGCTCCTCGGTAAGACACGTACGCCATCTTGATCGTTACACGTTCTCTCGGTAAGGTGGTCATGACAGTGGGGAAAACTGAGCAACTGGTGCTGTGGGATAAGTGAGGGCCACTCAGGAGCCCTTCCATGTAGAAACTTTGGAAAGACAGGTCGATGTGCATTCGCGAAAATATTCCTGGTCCCTGTGGCACAAGGGAAAAATGGAGGAAAGCTCAGCTTGCTAGATCTTCGGATCACGGAGATTACTGGAAGACACCCGACGGCAATTAGACGCCAGCGAATTAGCCATTTGATCGGAAGGGTAGACTGGGACTACATCGGCAAGGACGACGTTGTCAGCTTGTCCCGGATCACCTGATTTTCCGAGCCTTGGTTGAGCGAATTCCGCGTCACGTGCTTATTAGCCTGGAGCCGTGTTTGTTTGCCTGTCCTGTGCTTCAGTATCAGCCATGTCGTTCGTCAAATGGTCTGAAACCTGCACGGCTCATCAGGTCAGTAAGCAGTAAGATAGCTATTACCACTTCTCTTCGAATACTCCCAACTCTGGGTGCCAACATGGTCACACCACTAGCTTTACCGATTGTGCCGCCATTCTTCAACTTTGCTGTCGACGTGGTTGATAAATGGGCGTCTACCGATGCCAGCTTGCAGGCAATGCAATTCGTCAAGAATGACAACTTGCCTCCTTTGAATCTTACCTACGCTTACTTCAGTCAGCGAAGTCACCAGGCAGCCCATCTGCTACAAAAGCTCGGAGCGCAACAAGGAGATCGCATCTTTGTCATGTTGAGTCGGGTTCCAGCGTGGTATGTGACTCTTTGTTGTCGCCGCGTTTTAACAAGCCTTGTCCATTGACACAACCGATCATAGGTGGGAGGTACGTTACACTGTAGTATGCAAAATGGTTTCGATGACAAGGGATTATATCTCGTCTTGAGACCGACCAATAACAGCGCTGACATGATGTGAAGATAGCAACTGCCATTATCCGGTGCGGCCTTGTCTTGTGTCCATGCACTACACTTGCAGTGGAAAAGGAGATCGAGGTAAGCTCTATCATATTATAAAGACGTCTTTCTCATCTCATAAACAGTTTCGGCTAGTCAATACCCAAGCCACAGTCTTTGTGGGTGATACTGATAGCATTGAGAAATTTCTACGCATTAGAGCCAGATGTCCCTCTGTGAAGACAGTAGTGAAAGCAGACGGCATTTCTCAAAGCGGTGTCGTGCAATATCAAGATGAGATTGAGCGCATTTCAAGTCACCCTTTTGAAGATGTGAAGACGAAATCATCCGACCCCGCCCTGATATATTTCACGTCCGGAACCACAGGTTTACCGAAGATGGTCTTACACAATCAGGTATCCTATCCGCTGGGTATGTCAAGGTATATTGAGTATGATTCTGGTTTTAACAATGTCCAGGACATGCCATTACAGGGATGAAATGGCTCCTTCTGAAGCCAGGCAAGCTCTACTGGAATCTCTCCGAACAGGGTTGGGCCAAAGCAGCATGGTATGCCCCTTGTACCTCGTGAATACCGCGCTAAAATCCACGTAAGGTCGTGGTTTGGAGCGTGGAATGCGGGTGCTGCACTGTTCATTGACGGTAATATGGGCGCCTTTTCTGCTCAAAAACTGCTAGATAATCTACACCGCTACTCTATAACGACGCTCTGCGCACCTCCGACAGTGTACCGACAGCTGGTTGTGCCAACCGCCCTAGAGTACATGACCAAGAACATGCCCCGGTCTCTCGAACACTGTACTGGTGCTGGTGAGCCTTTGAACGCTGAAGTAATCAAAATATGGTCAGAAAAGACGGGAATTGAAATCAGAGACGGTCTGCACAACCATTCTTCAATGTCTGAGCACTAAACTGACTTAAACTAAAAGGCTATGGCCAAACAGAAACTGTTCTTGTGGCAGGAAATTTCGCCGACAATAGAGTGAAGCTCGGGAGTATGGGTAAGCCTACACCGGGCGTACCTTTAGAGATCATCGACGACAATGGATGGCCAATAGCAGATGGCTTGGAGGGGGACATTGCAATCAAAGCTGTTGACGAGAACGGCGACCAACTCATGTGCATTTACGTTGGCTATATATCCAAGGACAACGCTATTACACGGAAGACAAGGCCGTGCATAAGCCCAGAAGGAGAAAAGAGAGGACAATGGCATTTGACAGGGGATCGGGCATATCGGGACACAGATGGTTACCTCTGGTTCGTTGGAAGAGATGACGACGTGATCAACGCAAGCGGGTATAGAATCGGTATGTTTATCCCACGTTGGATGCCTGGCACGAGGTTTGCTTATACCCAAACCCAGGTCCATTTGAGGTAGAGTCGACGCTCAAAGAACATCCTGCCGTGCAGGAGTCTGCCGTGGTTTCATCACCAGACCCTATACGAGGCGACGTGGTAAAGGCATTCATAGTGCTGAACTCGAAATACACAAATCGAAGCACGAAGCAATTAATAGTTGAGTTGCAGGAATTTTGCAAACGTGCGGCAGCCCCGTACAAATATCCTCGGAAGATACAGTTCGTGTCGGAAGATTTCTTGCCAAAAACTATCAGCGGCAAGATAAAGCGTTCTGAACTCCGGAAACTCGAAGCACAAAACGTGCGGGAAAGACTCTAAATTCAAAAGACTAAGGTAGAATATTGACATAGCTTGTTGGTTATATCTTGATTACGCCATGCTGGCTCCAAAGTTGATCGGCAATTGGCCGGTAGCGAGACAATGCTTGTTGGTATAACACACTTCAGTGTGGACTGTCATTCAGCCGTTTTCACTTGAAAGTAGTCGATACGATCAGCACGAGCAAAGACCAAATGTAGTGGGTACCGTGGTCAATCGTTTCAACCGCCACGCTCCTGATACGCTTGATTGTGAAGACACAGGCCAAACGAGGTCAAGTGGACGCTCTCGGTAGTAAATATGAAAGGTCTCCCGCACACCTTGAGACATTGTATTGAAAGCTTTTCAGGAATGGCCACACAGTGGACGATAAGCACTCGATTTCCTGGCCAAGTCTGTAAAAATGCACAAGTTGGAATTTTCAATTATTCGTACTCCTGAGTAAATAGAACAAGCACCCTGATAAAATGCTGTCCCAGTCTCCGCTCTAGCACTGATCAGATCATTAGCGTCTACAAATATCTCCAGAGCATTGTGACAGCCAGGACATCGCAGCCCACTAGAGAATCTGACCTCGTTAACCGCAGTCGTTACCGCCGGATCATATTGCTTCGGAGCCTCAGAACCTGGTGCTCGAAATCGCACTGTGGGATTGCAATGGAGAAGTGACAATATCAGAAGTTCAATCATGCTTGTCATGCTCTACACATCGAGAGAACATATCAGCTAGAAGGGCAGTGCTGAGGCATCAAGTGAACTTGCTAGTGATCAAGCATGCTCCGTGGAGGTACACGTATTGGCCCAGCTGATTCCCAGTAGTTGTCGTAAGCACGGTCATAGGTCTTGGTCCTGTGCCCGGGGCCCTTCTGGGAAAAGTCTATGCGAAATAGGGGACAGGGCTCTGGAAGGATTTGCCATTCTTTCGGTCCTCTATGGGCGTCAATGTAAAGTAAATGGCCAACAGCTAGCCGCACGTCAGACCACCATCCGCGACGATGGCAGCACCCGTGATATAACTGGCATCATCACTTAGCAAGAATCGTGCGACTTTGGCTATTTCCTCCGGAGTACCAAGTCTCCGCAAAGGCGTTTTCGCTTGTAAGGCTCTGTCCATCTCGATACCCGCCGGACCCAATTGCTCAGGGGTGTACATCGGGGTTTTGATTGTCCCCGGGCATATGGTATTGACACGAACTCCAAATGGACCTAGTTCGAGCGCCGCCGATCTGCAAAGGCCCAACACGGCATGCTTCGAGGCAGCATACGCATGAAGCGGCGCACCGCCTATGTAGCTCTCGGTGGATCCAATCATAACCACAGCACCCTTGGCTGCAACAATATCGGCGTGTACAGCTTGCAAAGCGTTCACGACGCCATTATAGTTGACAGCCATCACCCGGTTGGCATCCTCGGGAGCTGGTTTGGTCAAGCTGTCGAGTCTCACAATCCCTGCCGCTGCGACTAGCTTTCCAATTGAAATCGATGCAGTTTTCAACTCCTCCGCAGCGAGTTGAACTTTTTGCGGATTGCTAACGTCAACTGACTGGCAGATGAATGTCGTTGATGGTTCGATCTGCGTCGCTTGAGCCACCGTCTCGTTCATGCCGGCCTTGTCGACGTCCCAAAGGACTACATTTTTGACGTGTTTAGCTAATTCCAGCACACAACAACGCCCAATGCCGGACGCTGCCCCAGTGACCAGAGCCGCCATTCCCAGGAGTGACCGGAATGTTAAGAATATGTCCAAGTAGAAGGCGCGTGAACGAACGACTGTGTGGTGCAATGAATCAAGAGAGTTCAATCATCTAACCTGTATGAAAGGGTGGTAACCGGGTGACAGGATCAAGCAGAGAAGATAGAACGGTAGACCCGCTGGGTAACAAAGATCAGGCGAGTTGGAAGTTAGTTCGAACCGACGCGGGCCAGTCCTCGTTGGGTTCATTGGCGTGTGGCGCCGGAATTAGGAGCTGCTGGTTGTTGGCCCCCGAAGCTCTGCCTGGAACGACAATGAAACTCCTGCTCAAGTGATCTCGAATCAGCTGTAACCCCCGTGGAGGTCAAGATCGACATGTCTCTTGACAAGCTGGCCACGATGGTTCCAGTATGTAAACGCTTGAGGCAAGGAGGCAGTAGGCGACCCCGAAAAGGATACGTAGGTACCGTCAACAATGATGGCGGTAGTAACACCATTACGAAATCTGCAGCACTCGAGCTCTGCACAAGAGTTGGAGACAGCACAGTCAAGACTGAGGGATAAGGGCGGATATGGCAATGGGAATGACCGGCACAGAACCAAGGAACTAATCCTAACACCGACCCTTGATTGTACGGACTCATCCGCAGCAGGTTGGAGGATAGTGATACATCTGTTGCCAATCCAACGAAAATATTGCTTTTCTAGTGATCGCTTACATTCTTTGAGCTCTCACATATTTGACACGCCGTGTTAGTCCCAGCACGTTTCCTCTCAAGGAGAAGTATCTACACGCGAAAATGTTGGACGGCCAGCCCACGATCAAGGATGCAAATGTATTGCACATTGGCCACGCCAAGCAGTCCTCCACGAGCAGTCAGTACAAAGTCCGCATGGCATTGCACATACGAATAGATGAAACCTCGCACGTATTTGTGGAGATCTGCGTTATAAATACCACTCAACTTCCACGAAGACTTGCCATGCGCCATGGCTTATTAGCGATGCAAACTCTTCGTCTCGCAGATGTTTGAGAGCATGAAATTTAAAGATGTTTCGTCCTTACGATTTCTTCTTCTGGCATTTACTGTTGTGGATAACTTCCAAATGGGTTTCATGTTGAGTGGTGCTGGAGTTTGCGGTATCACTCCCGAAATGCTTTGTTTCCGCGATCTGTGCTGGCCTGCAAAAGCTCATCTGCTAGCAGTAAATCTCCATTATCAAACTCCGAATCATAGTTCTGTTCGATGTCGTTCAGATGATATATGATTAAGTGAGGCTAAGAAGTTTGTGGTCGTCAGGATTCGGCTATCGGAGTAAGCATAGGTATCGGTCTCTCGGATAACTTCTGACCATAACTTGTCTGTATTCTCGCTATTCTTCACGCCTGGCGATTCTCTGGGCGCTGGAGGGCGGGCTCGGCCTGCAACACTGCTCTAAGATCTATTGAATCCCTTACACGACTGCCGCAATGAAGGTCCACTCGACACAGAGTCTCAATTCCCCCGCTGACCTCATACGCAGGCTCAAATGGTGCTCCACGCGTGATCGACTGGGATTATTGCGCCACTCATCTCCGCACTCATGTCCGACACAAGAAACAGAAGAACGTTTGCGAGCAGCTGCGGAGGAGCGGAGGATTGTCCAGTATGCCAGACAGTATGAAGCTCGTGCACTGGCTTGATCGCAGCATACGCGTCTTGGTCCATATCATCCATGCTGATTGAGCCTGTTATGTTTGTGCGCACACCAGGAGACTAAAGTGAGCAAATTTGGGCTTGAACGGCAGGGCGAGTAATTTACCTCCTGGGCAGATGGCGTTGCACCGAATTCCGTCATTCTTGAATCTCCAGGCCACGTTCTTCGTAGCGCCGACCTACAGGAAGGAGCGGTTAATGACGATTGGACTCGTGATGCAAGATGTGGCAGGCACTCACCAACCCATGTTTACTGGCGGTATATGCCACTCCTGCAATGGCGCCGCTGGTGCCAGCCTTACTAGCGACATTAACAATGCTACCACCACCGTGCTTTTTCATGACAGGTACGACGGCCCGCATTAACTTGACAGGAGAGGTGAGATTGATCGCAATGGTCTTGTCCCAGACTGCATCCTGGAGGGTATCGACGCTATTGTTGGTATCCATAATTCCTGCAACATTAAGGAGGCCATCGATCTTATCCCCAAACCTGGCAAGGCAACCTTTTACAACGTCGTCGCCTGCCGTCTCATTGGTCAAGTTGATTTTCAGATACTCAAAATTTTCATGCGATGCTAGCGCCGATGGTGCGGGATTGATATCACAGCCGAAGACTTTCGCACCAGCATTGACGAACGATTCCGCCGTGGCAAGGCCGATGCCTGATGCTGCTCCTGTCACAATGACAACCTTGGGCACGACGGTCAGTTTTAGACCACTGCCGTTCAGACTGGCACGTTCAAGGCTCGTGATCTTCGTGCTCACCTTATTCTTCAAATCTGATATCATGACTGTGGTGAGTACTCAGAGCTATGCTGAAAGACCCCTCCGGACGACTCGTGTCTAGGGCTACAGAGATGTTTTGTATACAAATAAGTTGTGGTAAACGTTGTCTACCCGTGAACCACAATCTTCTGTGAAGGAGAATGATTGAATCGTTCCTTTGCAACGCTAACGAAGGAACAATTGTACCCCATTCCGAACTTTTACATGCAATGTGTTCCGCTCTTTGCCGGCTCCTGATGCAGATCATTGCCCAAATCTCGTAATTCACGCCCGTGAGTTCAAGGAAGTGGGGAGAAATTAGGTTGTTATCCCCTGACTCAGTCAACGGGGTGCGGCATACGCGGACAACAAGAGGGTGATTCCGAATCACCCCGCCGGCCAGAAAGGGTATCGTCGAATTCCAAAGCTTGTGGGATTACCACTTTCTGTCTGTCACTCGTCGTGAAGGACGTCTATGAGAGCAGCCATCAATTCGGGAATATGAACACTTCACCGGACAGCGCTGGAAATTGGTTGTGGTCGAGCACAAGGTGCCCAGCATCCGTCGTCTCTGTTTCCATCAGCGGTTTCTGTGATGATCGGCAGACGGCCACTCGTCTTGATTGAGACGTTGTTTCGGAAATAAGCAGAGACGCGTACATATCTAGGTTTCCGAGGTGGACTATTCTCACGAAGCCACGATGGACTACTTCGGATCTTGGGACTGGTCATGTTTGTACGACTCTGATCTTTGTACGTAACGACCGTATGCTACACCAACAGGGGCAAAAGTCAACCAATCTCTATGGAGGGAGCAGTGACGAAATACAGAAAAACCCCACTCCTTACAATGACAGACAATCTTCAATAATGGGTTTTGGCCATAAAGAACCAAAGCTCTCGGAGTTTGTGGCAAAATTGCTTCTGCCGCTCTTTACACCACACTACATGAAGCTTCAGGGCGTCAGACGGAGTCCAAGCGTGATGGCACGACTCCGGTTCTTGATGTAGATGCCAGAAAACCATGAGCGGCAGCCAGTTGCATGGATCAAGTTATGCCCTTCCTAATCCAACTTGGCGTAATCTGGTACATGCTTTCGGCTTATCCAACGAATGATGCCGCGCGGATCGGGTGTACGGCTTTTGGTAAACCACATGTTTGCGGGCCGTTTGCCTGGCTCTTTGAGGCTTACATCGTAATTCATTAGCAGTAAAACCAACAGGACTTTGATCTCGTTAGATGCAAAGAATCGTCCTGGACAAGCATGCTTTCCGTGACTAAAGTTATTCTCAGCAGGTTTTCTTGATAGTAGAAGAGATGTCGTTGTCCTACCCGAAGTGGAGGTAGTTTGTGCTCGTCTGCACAAAGGAAAAATTGGTCTCTTGGCCTGGCTCAGTCCTTTGCTTAGAGAAGCGAAAAGCGTCGAAAACGTGAGCGTCAGGATAGTAGTCGTTGTCCATGTACTTTGGATATGATGGTGTCGTGACATACGTGCCTTTCGGTATCAGAAGGCCATCGCTAAGTTTCGTGTCCTTGAGCGCAATACGGTCCAGGTTGCTGGAGAAGAGTGGGTTGAATCGCACAGTTTCACGCATAAAGCTGTCCATTTTGATCAACTTAGTTAGACCTTGCTTTTGCCAATCACCTTCTCTGGCGAAGACTTCGGTGACTTCGCTGCGCAACTCGTCGTGAATTTCTGGGTGATTTGCAAGCTCGTACACACAGTCTAGAAAGGTGACGCTGCTTGTGTGAACTGCGGCGATGTTAATGTGTAACATTCGATAGACCAATATTGTAGCATCTCGCTTATCTGGTGGTGTGATGTCTAGCACCCACTGAATGCAGTCATTCGGTTTGGTCTTTGCCCAGTCACTCATGGTACCCTCTTTCTCATGACTCTTCATAAGTATGATACGCTCAGTGAGAATGGGTATCAGATAGCCACGAGCCTCGGCCAACGACCTGTATAGCGACGTCTTCCACCACATTATGATGGGCTTTAGAATCTCGGGATAAGCGCGCACTAAGTCTGCACCGCCGAACATGACATAGGAAAAGTCGATCGAAAGGCGTAGGAATCCTTTGTCCTTGGCAAGCTCGGGACCAAACAGTAGTCTGTTGGCGGTGCGAGTGACTATAGCGAAGCTCTTGTCCCACATGACAAAATCCTGTGATTCTGAAAGGAGAATAAGCGTCACGATCGTACAACGAGATCAACTTACTGCTTAAATATCCAATCTCGTCATTGAAAGACTTCTTCGCCTCATCCTGCACATCTGGTAAGAGAACATGCTCTATCACGCGGCCACGGAATACTTACTACAATATCTGGAAGCCGGGGCCCTAATACCTCGGTCAGCGTTTTTGGCAAAAAATACTTTTGAGCAAACATAGTCTGTCCGTGCTTACCTAAACTCTGTGTGAGCTGTTTTTGAACCACAGCATTATGATATTGATCAGACTCCATGATCCTATGCAGAGTGTGTCTGAATTGCATGATATCACAATTTGCCATTAGTGCGCTGAGGTTCGCATCGTTGGCCGAGCGTATCTCTTCGGTGAATTGTGGTGCTATGACCAAAAGGTCTTGATTAGGCGCCCTAAACACTCGCGTAAGTTGAAGCACTCAAATATCTGCCTCCAGGCTTGGGATCATCCTACCTAATCATATAATGCTGACCCTTCTTCGAGTACTGTGAAAGTCAGATGATGCTTGGACATGGCGGTCAAGCGAGCGCACCTTCTCCCATCCAGCCATCATCACCTGACATCCATCCTTCACATAGGCAGCAGTGTCGGCCGCCTTCCCGGCCGCTCCAGGTAAAGATGAAACCCTGATGTAAGGTACATTAGGTACCCTCTTCTGTGGAGACAAAATGATCCATGTGGTTAGCAGCACGAGAGCGAGAGCTGCAACTGCGATTAAACTGCTTCTGTGTTCCTGGAAGTGCTCGATCTGAAGCAAGTTGACCCCCGAAAGTGCAGCTTTTGTGGTGTTCTTGTTCATGGCAGCAACTTTGAGGGCGTCGAGGTCAAAAGAATCTTAGTGTGACATGGTCAGTGGTGAAGGTTCTAAGGTGTCTCCCATCAACAGCCAACCTAGTACACTTATTATTTTTAAGTCCTAGATTGAGTATGCCCCACATGGAAAGAATTCTGAGCTCAAGCTTCATCTGTTCGCGCTCGATTTCCATCGCATGTCGTTGATGTCGAAAATAAGTGGGGTCGGGGTGATTGCTCCGAATCAGTGCTCAATGTCGATTCCGGTCCGCGCGGTCGGATGCAGTCGACCCTTACCGGACATTGCCGAGGCCATTCGTATTTGAGTCGCTACACGGGTCTTTGTCTTCTCTGTCTTATCATAAATGCACCGCGAAAGCAACAGATAACCAGCTTCATCCCTTCACGACTAAACAGTACACCTCAGCTCCTTTAACTACGTCAATAATTATGTCTGGAGCTACAGGACGCAATGTCTACGAGGATGGTTATCCCAACTACCCACGCGATCCTCCTCCACCACCAAAAGGGCTCGAAAGCGGCTATCAGGCACTTTTTGGAGTGCATCAGATGACAGGGAAACTGCTACAGCAGGTTAATTTCTACGGTAATGTGGGTTTCGTCGTCGACCGTATGTATCAAAACCGCCTAATCCCCTCGACAAGTCCTTGAGCTGACTAGACATCGTAGCCGGGTTTGAATTGGCTGAAGGTGAACAACTGCCCGACGAATGGTTCTCTGCTCGTGGTGTCCAACGGGGTGACTTGGAAGGCGTTGTCGCAATGCGTCTGGCAGCGGATCCGTACATGCATGTCTTCATGTACAGCTGGAAAAATCTGATCACCAAGAACCAATGGCCTTCCCCATTCAACCTTATCGGCTCACGGGGACTGACGTTACTGTGTGACGATGTTGAGCGCGAATTGGAACGGATAGAGGTCATGTTTCCCGGCACTCCTGTCCTACAAAAGCCCCTCAGGATCAAGCGTAAGTGGGGTCAGACTGTCTCGGCACTGATTCTTGATCCGGAGGGAACATACCTTGAGATCCTAAGTGTCGACGGACCGGCATTCGATGAAAAGAATGTCGTTGCACCTGGGCCTCACGACCGGTCATTCTTACATTTTCAGATCAATACAATCCAGAAATACGAGGAGATGGGAACATTCTATCGCGCTTTCAGTGAGTCCTCTAACACTGCACTTTCGCACAGTCTGACGGTTGCGCCTTAGATATGTATCATGACCATGGAGTTGACTACCGCCCTCGAGTCGGGTTTCCACAGGGATTCAAACACTTCTCCGATCAAATGAAGGAGGCTTTCAATTTCGTGACACCTGTGGACGACCTCAAGAGGGTTGACTTCCTCCGCAATGATCGCGACGTCAGCAATATGCATCTTGAAATCCTCGAGACAATTGCGGAAGGCCAGAAAGATCCGGGCTTGGAACCTACCTGGAGCCAAAAAGGGATCATGCGTTATTGCATGAGAACCCCGGACTATGCTGATGCTGTGCGTAAAGCAAAACTCTGGCAACGGACATGTGGCACCAAAATCTACGTCGAGGATCAGCGTGGTGCTTTGAATTGGGGAGACAGCCAATGGATGTTCTTCGGAGATGTCGAGGGTAATATTCTAACTTTGTAAGTGGTCCCTTACTGTTCACATTTGTGACCCTCTGATCTATCCTTGCCTAATGTCCCGTCTTCCAGGGAGCAATGGCATCCACAGCGATTCTTCCAAACTAAGTGGTAGAAGTATGCGAAGATGTTGGAGGATGGTGTCCAACAACTGGAAAAAGGCAATGGTGTAGCCAGTACCGACCGTCAAAGCATAGCTGGACACCTTCCTACTATTGCCCGGCAGGTTTAGCCCTTCGTGTTGCGCAATATCAGTCCTTTGGAAGTAACTTATGCTCTGGTGAAGGCACCACTGCCATTTACCATGATACGGATACTTGTTACCTTGCTGCCTTTTTGTGTCCTCGTACTCAATAAAAAGCCGTTCACACTAGCCTGCTTGTCTCGCGCAAACATTGTATTGAGAGCAATCAGACCGACCATGAGGCTTCCAATTGCCTAGATTTTACCATTCCGCATGATCTCCCGTACGGAGGCCAACGTCATGGCTAAGATTATCACCCCAGGCTCGCGATCACAATGTGGTTCAGTCGTCGGTACATTGTCAATTCGTCACAAGGCTACTCAGGTAACAACGGGGAACAGACCCCGCTAAGGAGAAATGTCAAACAGTGTCCATGTAACGATGCATTGATTAAGATTGTATGTCCAGTACCTGACCCGTGAGAGGTACTGGACATTAAACGTACCACATTGCCAATTCAAGACGTTGTCTTCGTACCACAGTGACAATTTTGTCCTCGAGCGTCTTTGCTCGGAACCAGTCGCAGCGTTAAAGGGCTCTGCGATCTAAGGCTAGTTGACACATTTCTATGCTATGACTTTGCCAAGAATGAGCAAATACAACAGCACTTTTCCAGTTCTGTTTTACTGGAATGGGGGAGTAAGTATGGTTTCCTATAACGATGCTCCGACCCTATGGTAATGTCACAATGACTCTGTGCCAGAGTTAATCAATACCACAGTTTCTCATTCGGCTTGATCCCGTGCTTCTACAACGCTCCTCGTGTTATGACTGAAAAGCTCGATCGAATCCATTATGGTAAAGAGGTTTTCCGATTCCTCCCGCATCCATAAATTATGAATTGTCCCAGGGTTTCGGTAATGTAGTCGCCGGACTGTGCTTTCCAGCCGTGTCCACAAATGTACACAAGAAGGTCAGACCGGCACAAGACCTTTGAGATCCGTGCATACATTCTCTGGCCCAGAGATACTGCTTCATTCTGGTGTTCGTGTACTTACTCTTAACACCTCCAGCTTTCTTTGACCGTATGACTTGTCTTAGCCCCGTGCCAAGCTCAGCTCTGGGGGCTGTCTTGAGCGCAATGACACATGTTTCACTACGATTTGTTGAAGCAGAATGGCCTCACCCGCATGGTTCTTACCCGCTGGTACTGTAGCGTATCTTGGTGGCGCTCGATGTAGACGGCTTCTCTGCCCAATTGCTCTGCTGTTCGGAATTCTGCGAGTTCATTCATGTTGACTCTATCGACTTCAGCTTCGGAAGCTGCGCTGTCGCTGTGCATGCTGGCATAGTCTGACATAGTATGGTTACTGCTCGACTACATAACTCTAAAGGGAGGGTTAAGGTCGCTCTCTCGACGGAATTTATCAGCGAAAAAAAGTCTCTTAGTACTTTCAAGTGTTCCCGATCTTGTAGTATCAATTATAAAAGCGTAACCTTAATAGTAAAGGTATAATATTGAGAAATATCGAGAAAGTCACGAATTTCTAGTTTTAATGTAATAAGGCGGAAACCGATTTTAATAATTACTATATATTATGAATCGGACCGGAGCCCCGTGGCTCCTTGCACAATCATAGGGTTCCCTAGCTAAGGCACAGTGATATCTATAGCATCGATAGCATTAAGAACCGTAGGGTCCGACTATAGACTTAGGTTAACCACGAAGGTCCTATCTACTATGGGGAAAGGAGCGTGACTATATAGATTCCCGTCGTCTAATAAGCGTTCTACTCAGTGTGATTAGTATAGCTTAGTACTAAGTACACTAATCCCTACTAATCTATACTAAGCTATATTACGTGACTTTAGCTTTATCGACTTATCTATTATTCTTTTAGTGATCGTCCTACGTTAGCGACCTTCGACTATTCTAGTTCGTAATACTTTCTCCCTCCTTTATTAGTCGCGTCTCTACGACTATTACTCTTATACTTAAGATGAGTTCGTCCTTAAGTCTAAGGGGTTTATTCTTCTTCTCTTTTAGTTTCTTTTAATTATATCTACTAATCGTATATAGAAGCGTAATTATCACTTCCTTTTCTTTACTTAGCGTCGCCTTAACGCTATTACTCTTATCGAAGTCTTTAACGATAAGATTACTACTATAGATCGTTATTTAGTATATTTTTATTTTAACTCTATTTATTAAATACTTAAGAGTTAATTAATATATAGTGCTTATAAGCGAAAGAATAAGAAAGTTAGTGAATACGACGATATATTTTCGCGAGAGGAGTTCGATAACTTAGAGACTTAACGAAATCGAATCTTAATTAAGACGAAGATTAAGAATAAAGAACTAAAGTTCCTTCTTTCTATTTTATAGAAAAATTATTAGAAAAAATTCGCTCTATAAATTTATACTTAACGATTTCAAGAATAGTAATAATAAATACTTTCTCGTAAACTTACTACTCTAAATAATATCGAAGCTTCGTCTTCTAAATTATTTTTTATCGCTCTCGATAGTTTCTTTAATTAGAATTAGATTCTTTAACTAAAACTTAAGAAATCTTCTTCTCTAGAGTAATACTTTCTTATATTAACTTTCTATTACTAACTCTTTTTAGATAATATTTTATTAATCTTCTTTAGTAGCGTTATAACGTCTCTCGCTAGAAGTAGTATACTATCTTCTTTAAGATATTTATTAAGTAATTAGCTTTTTTACGTTATTTATAATTATATATAAATTTTATTTATTTTAATATTTATATCTAAATATTCTTAGAATTTAATTCTTTTTATTTTATAAAGAGTATAATTATTTACTTTACTTTTATTAAAGCTTAATAGACTTTCGAAGATTAATTCGCTTTTCTCTTCTAGGTCTTTTTAGTAATAGTATCTCTTTCTATTTATATCTCTTTCTTTTCTAAATATAGCTTTATTTTCTTTCGTTATTCGAGAATATTACTTCTTAAGCTATATCGTATAAATTTCTTCTATATCTTTTTTATTAATTATTTTAATTCTAGATATTTTAGCTTCGAGATATTTTATTTCTTATAGTACTTTATAGTAGTATCGACCTTTTTTACTACTATATTAATTATAGCTTTTTATATTTCTTATTATATAATCTTTTCCTTATTAGGATTCTTATTTATAGTATCTTTTTCGAATTTATTATTTCTTCTAATATAGATATCGCTTTCTCTTCTAGTGATATCTCTATTCTCGTATATAGCGGTCCTTAATAGAGTTATAACTTCCTTTATATTATTTACTAGAGTGAAATTCGTATTTATATTCTAAATAGTATAATCTTATTACTTAATAGTATTAATTTTATAAATATATTTTAATACGTTATTATAGTATTATATAGATAAAATATCTTATTATCTTATTATATTATTATATAGATAGAGTGTCTTATTATTCTATTATATTATTATATAGATAGAATATCTTATTATTCTATTATATTATTATATAGATAAAATATCTTATTATTCTATTATATTATCGTATAGATAAGATATCTTATTATTCTATCGTATTATCGTATAGATAGAAT
>KN846952.1:185802-202983 GCA_000835395.1 Exophiala sideris | reverse complement strand
TATAGATAGAATATCTTATTATTCTATTATATTATTGTATAGATAGAATATCTTATTATTCTATCGTATTATTATATAGATAAGATATCTTATTATTCTATTATATTATCGTATAGATAGAATATCTTATTATTCTATTATAATAATCTCGAGAAAGTAATAATATATCGTAAGGGTCTTCCTTATTTTAAATCTCTTCTCTTTCTTTAAGAATATCTAATAAAAGAGTCTTTTAGATCTAAGTATCGAACTACTTACTATACTAAGTAGTAATTAAAATATTAGGGTTAGAGTTAATATTTTAATTACTATCTAGTATAGCTAGTAATATAGCGCTTAGACCTAAAAGACTCTTTCATTAAATATTCTCGAAGAAAGAGAAGAGATCTAAAATAAGAAAGATCCTTATAGTATATCACCACTTTCTCGAGATTATTATAATAGAATAATAAGATATTCTATCTATATAATAATATAATAGAATAATAAGATATTCTATCTATATAATAATACGATAGAATAATAAAATATTCTATCTATATAATAATACGATAGAATAATAAGATACTCTATCTATACGATAATATAATAAGATAATAAGATATTTCGTCTATATAACACTATAATAATATATTAAAATATATTTATAGAATTAATACTATTAAGTAATAAGATTATACTATTTAGAATACGAATATAAATTCTACTCTAGTAGTATAGTACGAAGAAAGTTATAACTCTATTAAAAATCGCTATATACGAGAATAAGAATATCGCTAAAAGAGAAGGCGATATCTATATTAGAAGAAATAATAAATTTAAAAAAGATACTACGAATAAGAATTCTAATAAGGAAAAGATTATATAACGAAGAATATAAAAACGCTATAGTTAATATAGTAGTAAAAAAGATCGATACTACTATAAAGTACTATAAGATATAAAATATCTCGAAGCTAAAATATCTAGAATTAGAATAGTTAATAAAAAAGATATAGAAGAAATTTATACGATATAGCTTAAGAAGTAATACTCTTAAACGACGAAAAAAAATAAAGCTATATTTAAAAAAGAAAGAGATATAAATAGAAAGAGATACTATTACTAAAAAGATCTAAAAGAGAAAAGCGAATTAATCTTCGAAAGTTTATTAAGCTTTAATAAAAGTAGAGTAAACGATTATACTCCTTATAAAATAAAAAGAATTAAATTCTAAGAATACTTAAATATAAATATCGAAATAAATAAAATTTATATATAATTATAAATAATATAGAAGAGTTAATTACTTAATAAATACTCTAAAGAAGATAGTATACTACTTCTAATAAGAGATACTATAATATTATTAAAGAAAATTAATAAAATATTATCTAAGAAGAATTAGTAATAGAAAGTTAATATAAGGAAGTATTACTCTAGAGAAGAAGATTTCTTAAATTTTAATTAAAGAATCTAGTTCTAATTAAAGAAATTATTAAGAGCGATAGAAGATAGTTTAAAAGATAAAGCTTCGATATTATTTAGAGTAGTAAATTTACGAGAAAGTATTTATTATTACTATTCTCGAAATTATTAAATATAAATTTATAGAGCGAATTTTTCCTAATAATTTTTCTATAAAGTAG
The DNA here is from genome assembly GCA_000835395.1 of Exophiala sideris. Lineage (NCBI taxonomy): Eukaryota > Fungi > Ascomycota > Eurotiomycetes > Chaetothyriales > Herpotrichiellaceae > Exophiala > Exophiala sideris. The sequence goes on along the minus strand of KN846952.1, from coordinate 201,355 downwards.
AAAGAAGAAACTTTAGTTCTTTATTCTTAATCTTTACCTTAACTAAGGCTTAATTTCGTTAAGTCTTTAAATTATTAAACTTCTCTCGCGAAAATATATTATTATATTTATTAACTTTCTTATTCTTTCGTTTATAAGTACTATATATTAATTAACTCTTAAATATCTAATAAATAGAGTTAGAATAAATATATACTAAATAATAATCTATAATAATAATCTTATCGCTAAAGATTTCGATAAGAGTAATAGCGTTAAGACGACACTAAGTAAAGAAAAGAAAGTAATAATTATACTTCTATATATAATTAGTAAATATAATTAAAAAAGAAACTAAAAGAGAAGAAGAATAAATCTCTTAAATTTAGAAACGAATTTACCTTAAATATAAGAGTAATAGTTATAGAAACGCGATTAATAAAGAAGAGAGAAAGTATTACGAACTAGAATAATCGAAAATCGCTAATATAGAACGATCACTAAAAGAATAGTAAATAAATCGATAAAGCTAAAGTTATATAATATAGTTTAGTATAGATTAGTAAAAATTAATATACTTAGTACTAAACTATACTAATTATACTAAGTAGAACGCTTATTAAACAATGAGAATCTATATAGTTACGCTTCTTTCTCTATAGTAGATAGAATCTTCGTAATTAATCTAAGTCTATAGTTAAACTCTACGATTCTTAATACTATTAATACTATAGATATTACTATACCTTAACTAGGGAACTCTATAATTATATAAAAAGCTACGAGGCTTCGATTCGATTTATAATATTAAGATACTATATCTTATATATCTATTTACGATTAAGTTTTTAATTCGTCTTTATTCTCGACTATATTTATCGTCGTAGTTTTCTTCGTCGTATCTTCGAAATTATATTTATTTACGATATCTTTTTAATTCTTAATCTTATTAGAAATATTTAGGATTTCTATCGAATTAAAGCTTAGCTCGTTTTTAGTCGCGACTATATTTAATTATTAAAAAAAAGTTTATAGTATATTCTCTTTCTTTAATATCTTCTAAATATTAAAGACTACTATAAAAGTATATTTAGTTTAGAATTATATTAGATTAAGTAAATATTAAATAGTCTAAACTTTAAATTATTTATATTATTTATTTCTTATATAACTTTATTATTTTCTATATAGTTATTAAAGATAATTATTAAAGTAACTAATAAAAATACTATTATTATTAATAATTAAAAATCTTTATATATTATAAATCTTTATTAATAAATAATCGAAAAAAGAGAAGAAGTGAAAAATTTAGTTATTAATTAATAAAGAAATTTATATTACTTCTTAGTTTAGTATTTAAGAAATATTATTTAGTAGATATAGCGATTAGTTCTATTTAGAATATTATTATAATAATTAGTTATCTCTTTTATTATCTAAATATATTAAAATCGCTTCTTAATATATTAATATACTAAGAATAAATACTCTACTTTAGTTATATAGTATATATATTATTTAGAATTTCTTTTATTTATTTATATATTCTTAATATTACGAAACTACTTTCTTAATTAACGAAACTAAATTACTTATTATATCTTTCTTTATTACTATTTATCTCTTTATAATAAACTAAAGATATAACTAATATTATAGTTTATTATATCGCGATTATTAGTATAATATTTATATTATAAATCGAATCGAAGCCTCGTAGTTTCTTATATAATTATAGGGTTCTCTAGCTAAGATATAGTAATATCTATAGTATCGATAATATTAAGAATCGTAGAGTTTAATTATAGATTTAGATTAATTACGAAGATTCTATCTACTATAGAGAAAGAAGCGTAACTATATAGATTCTTATCGTCTAATAAATATTTTACTTAATATAATTAATATAACTTAGTGTTAAGTATATTAATCTTTACTAATCTATACTAAGCTATATTATATAACTTTAGCTTTATTAGTTTATCTATTATTCTTTTAGTGATTATTCTATATTAATAATCTTCGATTATTCTAGTCTATAATACTTTCTCTCTTCTTTACTAATTATATCTCTATAACTATTACTTTTATATTTAAGATAAATTCGTCTCTAAGTCTAAGAGATTTATTTTTTTTCTTTTTTAGTTTCTTTTAATTATATTTACTAATTATATATAGAAGTATAATTATTACTTTCTTTTCTTTATTTAACGTCGCTTTAACGTTATTACTCTTATCGAAGTCTTTAGCGATAAGATTACTACTATAAATTATTATTTAGTATATATTTATTTTAACTCTATTTATTAAATATTTAAGAGTTAATTAATATATAGTACTTATAAACGAAAGAATAAGAAAGTTAATAAATACGACGATATATTTTTATAAGAGAAGTTTAATAACTTAGAGATTTAACGAAATTAAGTCTTAGTTAAGACGAAGATTAAGAATAAAGAACTAGAGTTCCTTCTTTCTACCTTATAGAAAAATCGTTAAGAAAAATTCGCTTTATAAACTTATATTTAACGATTTCGAGAATAGTAATAATAAATACTTTTCTATAAATTTACTACTCTAGATAATATTAAAGCTTCGTCTTCTAAATTATCTTCTATCGCTCTTAATAGTTCCTTTAATTAGAATTAAATTCTTTAACTAGAATTTAAGAAATCTTCTTCTTTAGAGTAATACTTTCTTATACTAACTTTCTATTACTAACTCTTCTTAGATAATATTTTATTAATCTTCTTTAATAGCGTTATAACGTCTCTTACTAAAGGTAGTACACTATTTTCTTTAAGATATTTATTAAGTAATTAGCTCTTCTATATTATTCGTAATTATATATAAATTTTATCTATTTCGATATTTATATCTAGATATTCTTAGAATTTAATTCTTTTTATCTCGTAAAAAGTATAATTATTTACTCTACTTTTACTAAAGCTTAATAGACTTTTGAAGATTAATTCGCTTTTCTCTTCTAAATTCTTTTAGTAATAGTATCTCTTTCTATTTATATCTCTTTTTTTTCTAAGTATAGCTTTATTTTTTTTCGTCGTTCGAGAGTATTACTTCTTAAACTATATCGTATAAGTTTCTTCTATATCTTTCTTACTAACTATTCTAGTTCTAGATATTCTAGCTCTAAGATATTCTATATCTTATAGTGCTTTATAGTAGTGTCGATCTTTTTCGCTACTATATTAACTATAGCTATTTATATTCTTCGTTATATAATCTTTTTCTTATTAAGATTCTTATTTATAGTATCTTTTTCGAATTTATTATTTCTTCTAATATAGATATCGCCTTCTCTTTTAGCGATATTTCTATTCTCGTACGTAGCGGCTCTCGATAGAGTTATAACTTTCTTCGTATTATTTATTAAAGTGGAATTTATATTTATATTCTAGATAGTATAATCTCGTTACTTAATAATCTTAGTTCTATAAATATATCTTAATATATTATTATATAGATAGAATATCTCTTTATCTATATTAGTCGATCGTAGTGATAAGATATCTCTTTATTATTCTGTTATATCGTTATATAGATAGGATATCTCTTTATCGTATTAATCTATCGTAGTGATAGAATATCTCTTCATTACGTCGTGATAATCTCGAGGAAGTAGTGATATATCGTGAGGGTCTTCCTTATCTTAGATCTCTTCTCTTCCTTCGAGAGTATCTAACGAAAGGGTCTTTTAGGCCTAAGCGCCGTATCACTAACTATACTAGATAGTAATTAAAATATTATAAATCGGATCGAAGCTTCGTAGCTCCTTATATAATTATAGGGTTTTCTAGCTAAGATATAGTGATGTCTATAGTATCGATAGTATTAAGAATCGTAGGGTTCGACTATAGACTTAGATTAACTACGAAGGTTCTATCTACTATAGGGAAAAAAGCGTAACTATATAGATTCTCGTCGTTTAATAAGCGTTCTACTTAGTATAATTAGTGTAGTTTAGTACTAAGTATACTAATCTCTACTAATCTATACTAAGCTATATTACGTGACTTTAGCTTTATCGACTTATCTGCTATTCTTTTAGTGATCGTTCTGCGTTAGTTTATTATATCGCGGTTATTGGTGCAATGTTTACTACACTATATTCAGTTAAAGTTTTATATTTAATATTTTTAACTAATCCTAATAGATTAATAGTTAATTATAAATAAGTCTATACTATATATAAAGATAATATATATATGAGCTTACCTTTAATTATATTAGCTATTTTTTCTATCTTTTTTGGTTATATAACTAAAGACATATTCATTGGTTTAGGTTCTGATTTTTATTCTGATAATAGTTTATTTATCCATCCTAAACATGAAATTATGTTAGATACTGAATTTGCTGTACCTACTATTTATAAATTATTACCTTTATTTTTTACTATTACACTAAGTATATTATCTATTATATTTACTGAATTTTACCCTAAATTAGTTATTAAATTTAAATTTTCTAGTTTTGGTTATAATATTTTCAGTTTTTTTAATCAACGTTTCCTTGTAGAAATGTTTTATAATAAATATATTTCAGGTATTATATTAGATTTAGGTGCTCAGACTACAAAAATTATGGATAAAGGGTCTGTAGAAAAATTTGGACCTTATGGTTTAGAAAATAAAATTACTGAAATAAGTAAATCTATTAATGTTTTAAGTACAGGTGTTGTTACATCTTATGCTTTATATATATTAGTAGGTCTAATCTTTTATATATCTATTTTATATTTAACAAAAAATAACGATGATTCCTTATTATTTATTATTATTATATTTGCAATTATAAATACTAATAATTATTCTGATAAACATGTTAATGTTAAAAATTAAATAATAATATTTATAAATAGCTTATATTTGCAAATCCTTTGTTTTTTTCTAATAAAAATTAAAATAAACATTTTCTTAACATTTATTGTTAATACACAATAATTTCAACTCCTTAAAAATAAATAACAACTTATTTATAAGTATTTATAATAAGGAATCAATTTTAAAATAAATAAAAATATGAATACATTAATATCTATATTAGAGGTTGTAATAGTTATAGTACCAGCTTTGATGGTAGTTGCATTTACAACAATAGCAGAAAGAAAAACAATGGCAAGCATGCAACGTAGATTAGGTCCAAATATTGTAGGATATTACGGTTTATTACAAGCATTTGCTGATGCATTAAAATTGTTATTAAAAGAATATGTAAGTCCAACACAAGCTAATTTAATATTATTTTTCTTGGGTCCTATTATAACATTAATATTTTCTTTATTAGGTTATGCTGTAATACCCTATGGTCCTGGTTTATCTATAGGGGATTTAAGTTTAGGTATATTATATATGATGTTTGGAACGAGTTCGTCCCGTGCTCACTGGGCACAATAGGTCGTCGCCTACTGCTGAAGGCCTGTTCACCCACATCTTCACGGCCGAAGGTGATGACGCCAGTCGTAACACTGGTGAGACCAGCAATATCAAGCGTGAAACGATGATTTGGTCAGCCTGAATCTTCGAGGCAGGAAAGATGGGAGAATATATCTCTCGTGCTTCTAGCAAGAGTCCTCATTTTGCACGAATGAACGTCGTCCTTAACCAACCGCCCGTTCATGTGAAATCGCTGTACGAGAGAAGCCGCATGCCGTAAAACGCACACCACGTCAAGCACCTCGTCAATGGCACATGCGTCAGACGTAGTCCCGATTTCCTTTCACTTCTAAGGTGTCTTCAAGTTGGATTCAAGGATTGTGACCGCATGACTGACGCTTGTGGGATTCAGGGATTGTGACCGCATGGCTGACGCTTATCGCTTGGGGTCGCCTTTCCGCTATGGAGTACACTCAGCGATTTTGGGAAAGAATGATGGCTCCACCTTATGAGCAGCATTGGAAATTGATGGGTGGAAGCCAGTACCGGCGCTACGATCATGGATCCAGGTGCAATGGCGAACGCCTTCACCCGGATTCTCATTCTTCAACTCAGCATCTACTGCAAATCATACACCTCGGAGTTGCGGTGAAGCTAGAATGGATTGTCATGACGTGCCACGGGAGACGCGGACGCAAGAACCAACCATATATGAGTACAGAATTATCTCCCGGGCTGGCCTCATCAACCGCCCCGGGCTGCCCCGGTGCGCGGGCATACCCTTACCTCGCTAAAGTTTTACTGGCCGAAGCTAGTAAAACGCCCCGGATATATACTTCCGCTAGTCATTTGCGGCTTCCGCTCCACGTTTAATTAGGATGCATTGCTAAGGGATATGCAAAGGGCCGAACAGCACGGCATCTTCCTACGTCACACTCCCGCCACCTGAATCAATGGATCATCAGGACATTGTTGTGTACTCCAATTCTCATTATCACCAAAGCGCTAAACAGGTTAACCGGATGACCCTTTTTGAAAATATCCGCGGTTCAACAGCGTTGATGTCTTCTGACGACCGAACTTTTAGTCGAGGGCGAGGGGAATGATCCGAGAAACCAAACATGGCCCCGCCTGGCCCGCGCTGACAACTTCGACCGTTACCGTCTCGACAGAAAATCAGGGCATAACCATTACATCATTCGAAGATAGAATCGGCCGTGCCAAGCCACGTGCAACCACGTGGACGGGGCTCTTGTCCGGTCTTCGCTCTGGCATGTGCCTCTTTAAGCCCTGCCTCAACTCAACTCGGCATGTGCTGTTGGAGGCAGTTATCACTGCTCTAGTCCTAATCGGGACTAGCTTGGAGTTTTGCACGTCGAGGCTTACACCTAGTAGTTGCCAATCAAGTAATAATCAACAACACCATCAAGTGCGACATGTGCTACCCGGTTGGCACCTTTTTGAGCCAGGCAACTTGGTGAGATTCACATGCCATCTCACGGGGCGATGTCTGCCCTTCGGTAAGACTTTGGAGACAGTACAGTGCCGTACCTGAAAGCTTCCCCAACCAAAATGGCGAAAGCATCGGAATGTGCTCACTTTCCTACACGAATCTCTCAACAGGCCGATGCTACATCCGTTGGGCTTGTCGGACACATATTCTCTCGCTTCCCATACCCCGTCAGGGCGTACCTCCGGAGCGACTTCTACTCTCTTGATATTGTTTCAGCTATCCACAGTCACGACGCTCGGACTGACCACAGGATAGAACGGTTGAACCTCGTCGAAAGATGCTCGGGACTTCGCGACTCGAATATCTATGGGTGGTGACTTGGGTCGTTGTTTTACACTCGGTTGGTCCACTCTCCGTCCTCTACTGCGTCGCAGCCCAGTTCTTGCCGGAGCGCTTCCGAATTTGGAAGTATCTTGAATACGGGGCGTTGATAGAGACGCTATTCTACTTTCTCACCTACGGCTACCGGAAATACCACCTCCAGTACCCCGCGCTACATCCTCCTCCTCTGGAGAGGGCGGAACGAATTCGCCTCTTTCGCCGGTGTGTCGAAAGCTCTGGAGACCTCGCTACATTCTTCACAGGATGGTTCTTGGGTACACCTATTGCTGCTATCAAAAGAGAAAACATCAAAGAGTGGCTCCGATGGGCTTTTCTAAACACAGCAATGGTCGACCCCAACCAGGATGACGAGTTGGAAGCATACGTTGTGGAGCTTGAGACGAAACTCGGGACGAATTTCGAACCCGGAAGAGCTGATGTCAAATGCATACGGTTGACGCTCGACAAGGTCGACGCGCTTCATCGGAGTCTGACTTGGTATCTGGTAAGGCACCATTCTAGGAAGAGATCTACAGAGAGACATACTAACTCAGACGAAATCGTGCAGTGCATTTTTGTGGTCGATATCGTGACGCATGCTTATATGTACATCAACGATTTTCATTTTTACCGTGGCTCGATCACAAATTCCGTCAGCATCATCCCTCCGCGACCGCAAGCCTTTATAGCGAGCTATCCATCGCCAAGCCAGAATATGAGCTACTGGCACCGTCCTCACACCGCACAAAGGGAACTACCACTAGTCTTTCTTCACGGCATGGGAGTTGGCCTATACCCATATATGCGACTTCTGAAGGAAGTGAACATGGGCCGCCGGGACGAGGATGGGATGATTGGGATCCTCGCGCTGGAGATTTTGCCTATATCGTCTCGAATCACCCCCCCACTACCCCGAAAGGAAGATATATGTCAGCAGATTCACTGTATTTTTGATCATCACGGATTCGACAAATTCATCCTAGTGTCTCATTCGTCAGTAACCACCACCCCCCTCTGAAGGTGAGAATGGTGACTTATATGATATACAGATATGGCTCGGTGATCACTACGCACTTACTCAAGACACCTGAGCTGGCCCATCGCATTTCCTCAGTCATCCTTGTGGACCCCGTTTCAATACTGTTGCATCAACCAGATGTGGTATACAACTTTGTAAGTGGCATCGCTCTCATAAGATTGATTGTAGACACTGACGTAATTCAGACGGTCCGGTCACCCAAATTCGCCAACGAATGGTTACTATGGTATTTCGGCTCGAAGGACATGGGCGTGGCTCATACACTCTCTCGCACGTTCTTCTGGTCGCAGAATATCCTGTGGAAGGAGGACCTCAACCTCCATCGTGCAATAGTATTTCTCTCCGGGAAAGACTCCATTATCAACGCTCCACAAGTGCGGAGGTATCTGCAAGACATCGAAGAGCATGACACGGGCAAAGATGAGGCAGAATATGCCGAGAATAGCGTACTCGACCCTCCTGAGCGCGGCTGCGTAGATGTGGTTTGGTGCCCTAATCTTGATCATGGCGAGGTCTTTAACCTGGCTGCCTGGAGAGAGCGATTGAAGCTTGAAATTATAAGGAAGGCACGATATCTGGCGGAACCCGCCTCTTCCGTACCGGCCCGTGAGGACTTGCCGGACTATGGTTTGTCGCGGTGATGGGAGTCGGATCAGGTCTTCTGCTTGGCTTTTTCCAACAGGCCGTTTGGGTATGCTTGTTCAACTAAATTTTCGTTTCTGTGGACAACGGTTCATAACCTCACTCCCTACGGTGAGAGTGAAGCGTTTCGTATCTTGCGATGATAATGTTAACGACTAATCAATTATCATTATGGCACAGAATTGGAGGGTTGGAGACCGGTAATGGGTGGGCTGTCGTACAGTAAGGGTCATCGACTTCCGCCTGCGCGCCTACTCCGTACTCACTGTCGAAACGACATTATATGGCACGGAAACCATAATGACTGCTAAAATGAATAGCTCAGCGTACCTCGGAGCTTTGCCTCCCCACACACTCTAACGGTACCAGGTTTGAATAATCCAAGAATTGGTGAAACCGTCTAGCCGCCAACGTGCTGAACCAGCAGTCCGGGAGTATAGATGGTAAGCCGAATTCGTCCAAGAAGCCATCTATGCTGTACTGGTCCCACCTCGACCCGATAACATTCATTCGGGGTTGTAGGAATATGGATGTTGTGTTTGCGGTATCGTTGGAGGTTTATTGTCTTCTGCATCTGTTCTGCTGATGGCCCATATCGTGCTCGTCAACATTTTATCCCGCTAGGCCGAAACCTTCCAGACTGGCTTCGGTAGTCACGGCGCCGTTCGTCTCCTGGGGGAGTTCTCCTGGGAAGCCACTCAATTCTCGCCGGGGCCAATACCGGATTTGTGTGGCTTCGTCCGTTATTACGCGCATGCCCAAGTGGCTGGAAAAGCACAGTCAGATATCCAAGCCGTCTCAAGTGGAACAACATTGGCGTTTACTGGTTTTTGGCAACACAGCCTTTCACTCCGATAGATAAACATTTACTGCTGCTGTTTTTGTGCTTCAACGCATTTATGCAACCATCGGCGGTGCCGCATTGTCAAGAGTCGGAGCGTCACAACAGGCAATAGAAAACTCAGTGTGTGTCTTTCTTTTTGGCAGCCGGCACGGATCACAAGCCTCAGGGGATGTTCACGTGCATATAAATCATTTTCGCTTCCGCCCCTAAGCTTCCTCGTTAGCGCAGGATCAAGTAGTGAGGGTGGTAACGATCAAGAAAGATCTGTAAAGGCTCCCTAGAAGCGAAAGGGTTGCCCGTTCGGCGTACGAATAGTAGCCTAACTTCGGCCAATGACCCCCAAACCATTAACCCTAAAACAGTGCACACTAATTACTCGGAAAGACGGCTGAGGTCGACCACCGTCCGCGCGCTAAATGGAACGCCAATTAATTGCGCGGACAAATACGGAGATGGGCACCAAATACTCTGACTAGCGCGGAACCACGTCGCCCGGCCCATGTCTTCATGCTATTAATGATTTTCACTAGGATTTGAATTCCGTGGTTTTAGCACGGTTCCACGGCAACGGTCGACGGTGCCAGACGGTGTTGAGTCAGTAGACCGTGTGGCCCAGGCAATGGAGTTTAAGTCAATGAGTCAGTCAAAAACCGAGTGGCGGAAGGTCATACCTGGTGCTGCACATCACACCTCCAGTTGGTGTCCTCCCTGTCCTGATCTCCCCGTCCAAGAGGTCTTCCCGGGCCACCGCCTACGAGCTGCCCAAAGCGTTCAGCCAACGCCCACAATAATCTGGCAGGACTTTCAGGTCATCATTTCCAGGAGATCCGTAAAGCCTGACATCAATCAAACACTAACTCCGTGGTACACCTACACGGACATCATGTCCGGTACTCCTTTGCCACCCTATCGATTCCGCATATGGCAATTGGCAACACGTCGGCGACTCGATCGTTACACCAATGGCAATGGCCTAGTATGTCTACAACCAACAAACAATATCCGATCTCAACGTCTAGTATGCCTCCTAGATCATCGGCAGAAGTCAGATTGATCTTGCAAACCACAATACGGATTGCTATTCCGAGACACCTTGGAGATGCAGTCCGATGACCCCGTATGAGTCCTCGTAGAGGCTTTGTCGACCTCGCTTGATGAAGCACCTCGGCACCAAACTGGCACACGATGACGACTGATGATGGCAGTCTACAGATTGCGGCTTTCGAGTCTCCCGCCGAAACTTCTGCGTGGACTGTTGGCCGGACCGCTCCCGACAATCTTCATCAATTTTGCCTCCCAAACTGGCATCTTCCTGGTGTTTTACGGAGTCGTACCCAATACTCAGACTCAAAACATGGTGTTCCGCGCGCCACGGCAGTTCTTCTACAGTTTGGGTACGAGCTTTCTTTTGGTCAGATAATACGCTGCAGCTTGCCATTCAGCCCACGACGGTTGCCTGCGCCCCTTCACGTCCACTTGAGTTTGAAGACTGTTGGTTGCTGCATACTTTGACGACAGCCAATTGATTTACTGCTTCAACGCACCGACTGTGATGTGGAGTTCATGTTTGCCAAGAAGCCCTTCACGCCTACCATTTCTTTTCATGCGATGTCACACGCTACATAGTCCGGGCGCTCAAAGTCCGGGCGGCACTTCACCTCCAACTCCTACATGAAAGCTGCCCATACCCATCGCCCTTTCCTCGAGCTACTATGGCACGTCGAGACAGTATAACCGCTCGAAAGACCTCGAGGCAGTCCCTCCCACGTCAAGACCATTTTTCTGCTTCCATTGTCAGTACTCGAGGACCAGCAGAGGGAAACGCCCTCAAGGCATTAAGAAGAGAGAAAAGCGAAATCCTGTTCGACGGAGCGCCCGTTTAGACGGCGCGATTAAGATTCTAGAGACTCAGCAAGAAACCAGCCATCATTCTCTACCATCTCCCGTTAGCGACGAGAAAGATCTTCAGGTAAGCCGTCCACGTTATTCTGTCTGTGTGTGACATTCGCCGCAGCCGCACAACTTGAATGCGGAGGAGAAGAAACCTTGCTGCCACCACAGGTGTTGATGGCAATGCACCGTTCGCTTAGGCTGCTGCGAATGGTCATTATGCTATGCTGCTTGACGAGCAGTTGTGGGGTGTGCGAAACGTGCCTCGAGATGAGAACAGACCGAAGCATCGGGAGTTAGGGAAAAAATTCAGCTTGAGAGACCATCATGGCCCTCCTAACTGCTCCACATTGTAAGCAGCGTCACTATTCTGTTATGGCCATTTCCATTGGCCAGATCTCGCGGCGACTCCCCCCAAAAATTAACCGGGCCAATCTCAACGTCGAATCGCTCCAGCAATAGTTCAGCTATAGCATGATGACCATTCGCGGCAGCCCAAGCGAGCGGCGTATTGCCATCAACATCTTTGGTTTTGGCGTTCAGGTCGTCTCGATCCAATAGCATCTCAACTACGTCGAAATGTCCATGGAAAGCGGCCCACGCCAGCGGAGTTTGACCATCAATATCCCAGTCGATGACGTCCACAATGGCCCGTGTCAGTATAAGCTGCATGGTATCTCGATGCCCGTGTCTCTCTGACCATAGCAGTTCCTGACGAGTCGGAAGGGGTCTGAGTAAGCAAGAATGGCATCGTTTGTGATTCGCCTTTGGCAGCTGCCCATAAGATGGCTTTCTTTTCATGAGCACACTCTCGATCTTCATTAGACTCCAAGCTATAGGATGCCCACGATCGGCTGTAGTGATGCCAATGCAGATCAGTCGAGAGCTTAAAACCATAGATGGTGAGTAGTGTCCAATTGGCCGCTGGCAAGTCCCAGTCTTCTCTGCTGTTAAACACAAGGCTTTTGCGTCGACCGAGTCCAGAACTATGTCCATGGAGTCTTGATGCGTGCTTGCTTTGGTTATGTTTTTGATGAGCAAAATTCATTCTTTGGTCTCGGAGATGATTCTCGTCGCATTCGACCATAAGTTCGCTCGTCAAAGGCATCGAGCGGAATTGAGCCGCAGATATCTTCAAAAAATGGTCGATTCGGTCAATCTGTTTGCGCTCGGTAACAACGACAATTGGAGTATATAAGAATGTCCTCAGGATCCAATGATTTAGGAGGTGGGGGCATAACGTAGGAAGATCTCGTGCCGTTCGGCCCATCGTACATCCTTCAACGATGCATCTCAACTGGACGTGGTGCAGAAAGTCCCTTCTTCCAAAACAAATGATCAGCGGAATAAACCCCCGGCGTTTCACTAGTGCTTGATTTCACGGTGTCGTAGCGATCTTACGAAGGCCTCGTTATAATTGATCAGCTTATCCTGGCAAAATGACAAAATCTATAAGTCTACAGCCAGGAACGAAAAGATGTGGCCTACGTTCATCCCATAGCTTACCTTCTGCCGCAATTCAGTCTCGAGGGTCGAGCCTTGGAATTTTATTTCGGCCAAGATCTGCTTTTCGTTCATTCACGTTCAATGAAACACAATTTCCAGTTAAGCGTGATCGAAGGGAATATCGTGGGCCACTAAGCAAGATGTATGGCGTCTAGGTTATCGTTACCTCGTATATAATTCCGACCACCTCCTTATCCATGATTTGTAGAGATATTGACGATCAACGATCTCTGTCAAAAAAAACGTCCGCGATAAGTTTTGAATCACTTACATCGCTCTAATAGTATCGTAGTCGGCATATCATACTCAGTTCTAGTAGCGAATATATAAGTAAAATCCGACGTATAGGCGACAACGTCATACTTGCTAAGACTCACGGTGAACAGCGAATCGCAGGATTCTATCCTTACTATAGCTAATCGCGAGCTTCGGAGCATCGCGCCGAAGTGTTAGTTAGGCACCGAGAAAAGGTATAATATAGAGGGAAGGATAAGGGATTCGATCCCCTATATATTTAGATGATCGTATTACCTGGCCTAGAAGAATAACTAACTTATCCTCATCACTTTCAACCTAAATAGAAAACCCGTATCTAAACCCGGAAACTTCTTCTATTTGTCCTCGCGAGATTAGTAGGGCTCTATAAACTATACAGCGATACGATTATTACTGCTAAAATATATTCACGACTCCATCGACCGTCGGTTTTCTCCGTAATATTCTGGTTATAATAAACGTAAGAATGTCGGGAATATATATAAATTATACTAGAGGCGTAGAATGAAGGTCGGTGATAATCTTCTATCTATATAAAATGTACTAAAGATTAAACTAACTCGTGCTTAACAAAGTGCACTAGTCTGCCCGCGCTCTGTTAGTTATGTCGTTCGCTTAGTACTCCGTGTATCTTTAAACCTTCCCTCGACGATCGAAGGGTGTTGTATCGTGGAACCCGAGAAGATTTAATCGTTGAGCGTCGTTTACTCGCTACGCTGGTCTAGATCCTTCGTCATAGCTCGTATAAACAAGTTAATGGCGTCGTCGACATTCTACGAATAAGCGAAGAGTGCGGGGATACGCTGAACGATTTCAAGAGTATTACGACTTCATTATATAAAATGCAGCTATGTCTACTGCGGGAATCTGCGCGTCGCCGAATCGACTTCGATACGAGTCTAAGCGATCCATTAGTAGCGAGCGCTATATTCAGCTCTAGAAAGCCGCAAATAGAGAGGACAGTTTTAAGACGCGAAGAGTAGAGGCAATATCGGCAGTAATTAAAAGAGGAATTAAGTTAAATAAGAAAACACCGCTACTACTCGATATATACTCGAGTATCCTTACGTAAAACAGAGTCCAAAAGTTCTTTACAAGATTTTAAGTATACGCAGGAAGAATATACGACGATATTAAAATATCGTCACCGATATAGTCGGCCTATATTAAAAGATCCCTATATAACGGGCGACTATTTAAGTCCTAGCTTAACGATCTCGGTGTTGTCGCTAAGCAATTTCTTTAGTAACGAGAGTCGGTACGATAGGTACTCTTCCTTATAAAGTATGGACGTATTATTTAAGAGTGGGAGCGAAGAGATTATGGCTGTATCTCCTATTAAGGGGTTTCGAGGTTAGTTCGTGGTCTTAGGCGGACTTTTAGTAAGGTTTGACGTTAATATAGACGAACGTATACTAGGATTATGGGGTTATAACTATTATAGTCCGTACTCGATACTAACTTTAATTACTTAGGAGGAAATATCGCTTAGTAACGTTATCACTAAATATAGAAACAGAGTATTAGGCCTACTTACTTATAGTACTTTACCTATAGATATTCTAGGCGACGTCGTAATCGATGTGGAATTGTTTTTTCGAGATCGTATAATGATCGATACATTCAGCGTCTACAACTAGGCGAGTGAAGTAAGACTTTTCCCTTCGTACTAGCTATTATTAGTTTACGACTAATTCGATAGTAGGTATAGCGTAGCTTCAACGATTGGGATTTCTACGTTAGGCTTATATATATCCTAGTATAGACCGCAATTATACGCTGGTAGCTCTATTCCACCCAGGAATATTATGTGGCTATACTAGATATGCTTAAACCACGGGCCGTTTAGTATTCGGTGTCGTATAATATCGCGTTGGATTTTATACCACTATCGCCTCTACGCGAAAATCTGATTAAGAAGGTAGGGGACTAAGTGACGGTAATAACCTCTACGGGCCTAACTCCCTGTGAAATATATATTCGTATCGAATATATAATTAAAAATTACTATAATAGGAAATAATGAATTCCGTATTCGAATAAATAATATTTTAATTATATATTCACTAGTTTTAATTATATATTCACTAGTTTTAATATACTTAGAGTATATATAAATATTATTTAAGCTTAGTAATATAGTA
>KN846952.1:154762-185501 GCA_000835395.1 Exophiala sideris | reverse complement strand
CTTAGAGTATATATAAATATTATTTAAGCTTAGTAATATAGTAATAATAGTGTAAATTATATTTTAGGAAAAATATTCACGAAATTCGATTTATTATCGATTTAAATTATTTTTAATTATATATCTACTAGTTTTAATTATATATTTACTAGTTTTAATATACTTAGAGTATATATAAATATTATTTAAGCTTAGTAATATAGTAATAATAGTGTAAATTATATTTTAGAAAAAATATTCACGAAATTCGTAATATTCGCTTAATTATCGATTTTAATTAGTTTTAGTTATATATTTATTAGTTTTAAGTATACATTCGCTAATATTAATATAACTAGACTATATATTAATAATATTAAAGCGTATAGCAATATTATTTATAAAGTCCTAAATTAAATAAGCGATTCTCGTTTTTTTAGGGTTAATATATTAAACTCCGAGATTTCTACTTAAAATTAAGCGATATACTTACGATATATCGCTTAAAGATAAGATCTTTAATCGATCCTTTATAGTGCAACTATATATTGCGTAGAGTTCAATTCCTTATAGGATCCTTTATAGCTAATCACCTCACGATAATGTAAGCGTACTTAGCTACAATCTTATTTTTTTTAGTTCTAGAGTTCGATTCTCGATCTCGAAAGTCTATTTCTTAACTTACTAGCTATATAATTAATATTAAAGTCTAAAAATATAGTAATACTAATAGAAATTCTTTTTCTTCTCTAAAGAATATTCACTATATTCACTATATTCGCTTTATTATTAATTTTAATTAGTTTTAATTATATATTTATTAACGCTAATATAACTAAACTATATAAAATTATTAATAAGACTAAGAAGTATAGTAATATTAATAGAAATCTTATTTTACTAAAAACTATTAGCGATATTCACTTTCTTCTTAATTTTATTTCTTAAGTCTGTGTCCTGGCGCAAAGGGTGCCGTTTCGCGACGTCGTCCGTAGCCGCTTTTGCGATCCCTCTGCACCGACCGACTCCACTTCCCCTGCGCCGCTTTTAACGACCCCGGTAACGTGATTTTCCCCTTATCCACTGGGACCAACTGCGCCCACGCTTCCGTCCTCAGCGATCTCACGTCACAATCCAGACTTCCCACCCACCCTGACGCCCATCATCCATCATCACCCCTGCAGTGCGGACGACTTGTATCCCCGTCGTCGCTGTGACTCGCGAAACTCTCGCTCCAGTCTGCCTTTCGATGCGATGATCTCCACTCGCGCGCAGTGGACGAAACGCCGTTTGGCGTGGGCTATCCCCCTCGCATCAGCGCCGGCGATTCGCCCACCGTGGTCCAGGTCGGGCCCCCGTCCTGCTGACGGTAGTCGTATGGACCCAGACCACACTTATAAGAGGAGGAGCCCAGAATGACGATCCTTTCGTCGTGCCACCCTTACCACGGCCGACACAGCTCATTCCGGTCTGGATCTTTTCTTCTCTTTTTCGATCGCCATGCCTCGCCGGAAGAAGTCGACCGTGGTCAATTTGAGGTCGGGAGAATCATACTCGGGTCGCACGGCCAGCAACGTCTGTCCACGCGACCTACTGGAGCAGAAGTATGATGAAGCCTTGTCCGAAACTCGTCCCACCACGCTGTACGCCGAAAATACCATCTACCACGTAGAACGGATCCAGCGTCTCTTTAAAGAGTACGTGCCACCCATCTAGTTGCGCCGAACCGACCCTAACGCTTCACCAGGTATTGTGGTCTGTTCCAGATCGATCCGAAATCGACTCTGCGCGAGTGTGCCACGGCTCGAATAAAGAACTTTCTGCACTGGTTACTCTAAACCTACACGATCAAGAAGACTAGTACGGTGACCACGTACTAGCGTCAGCTGAGCCAATTATATATTATGTGGGCTCAACGCCGGATGGATCCGGCGGTGATGAGACAGATCTTCGTGGTAAGGCCCCGTTAGAATATATCAGACGGGAAACCCGGAGCTCACTATTAGGGCTGCCAGTTCATCGAAGGGACGTTAACGGAAGAGTATGGCCTGGATAATGTGGAAATCGAAAAGCCGCTCTTAGAGGCGGACGATTTCGTCGAGGTCATCCGCTACCACTAGGCTTCGGACATCAACGTGTTCCCCAATGAACGGCAAC
Organism: Exophiala sideris; assembly: GCA_000835395.1. Classification (NCBI taxonomy): domain Eukaryota; kingdom Fungi; phylum Ascomycota; class Eurotiomycetes; order Chaetothyriales; family Herpotrichiellaceae; genus Exophiala; species Exophiala sideris. The sequence goes on along the minus strand of KN846952.1, from coordinate 183,365 downwards.
GCCTTCAGCTAACGGCGATCCTGTTGCTGGCGGCGTTCACTGGGTCTCGACCTCAGGCCCTACTTAATTTAACCTATCGCGACCTGGACCTCTACATCGAGAAGAACGCCGAGACCGATGTCGATATACTCCGACTAAGAGTGAAACTAACGAAGACGAAATCGCGTTAGAAGCGGAAACGACCGTGAGTATAAATCCGCTATACACTCGGATGATACTAATACAACTATCTAGGAAGACATACACGTTCAACCTGGACGACAATCCAATCTTCTGCGTCATCACCCACATTGTGAGCTTGGCCTTCGATGACGCGACCTTTAGGCCGCCCGATCTTAACTCACCTAACGTCCTGTTCCGCCTACGGGCGCGGCGTGACAAAGAATACCAGCCCATCCCGTGGAGAAAAGATATAATGGACGTGCCCATTTTTCGTCGAGCTATCGCCACCAGGGAGGGCGTCAAGACGTCGACAGACAAAGTCCTGACCTACAACGTCTATCAGGCCTAGGTCAGGCGTCTAGGCGAGGCGCTGGGCTACCTACAAACCCTGACCACGTATTGCCTCCGCCGGGCCTTGAGCAATGCTATCAATGGTACGTGAGCTCTATCAAAAGATCTAAGCGTGTGAAGGAGGGTTAATCCTGACGTATCTGCGAGCTTAGATGACCCCAATTCCAATTCAGCCGTTCGCAACCTGGCCCTGGACCATGTCGGGTCTTCCACGATCTTCGAGCGCAACTACCTGTCCCGCATGCTTCGCTATAGTACCCAGGATGCATTCTGGAACCGGGAATCCGATGCACAGGCCGCCAAATCGGCGAGCCGCATCGGTCGTCTTCGCGATCCAAACCGGCCGAGGAAACTGACAGAGAAGCAGAGCCGGCAGGTTCGACAACGTCCATCGGTCCTCCAGCTTCTCGAGACACGGAATCGGGTTCGCCGCCTCATTCTCCAGGAGTTTAGAGAGCTGCGAATGGCGGTCGGAGAACCGATCCACGACGAGTATCAAGAGTTGAGACGGATACTCAACAGTACTGTCAGAGCCGAAGAGCGAGCTTTACTAAAGCGCATTCAGCAGGAGTATAACGACACGGCTCCTATAGAGGCGATTCAAAGGCAGATCAAGGCAGTCCGGGACCCAAGGGATACACCTAACCCCGAGCGAGATCCCCAGCAAATCAAGATCCCCGAACGACGACGGATGGCAGAAGCGGCCATGAGCGACCCGGCGGTATTTGTCGGTCACAAAGCTCTGTCTCGCCACATCAAATGTTCGCTAAATATAATCGCGCTGTGTCGACGACGGGAAAGACGTTCGGTGAGGCCAAGGTGTTCGGGTGGGCAGGTCCCCCCGGAGAGCACTGTACCCTCTCCACAACCCTCGAAGCCCTCCGCGAATCACGAAACTGTTGGGCCGTTGACCTGTCAGAAAAACCAATGCCTGTTCTGCCTATTCAGCGATCTGCCCCAGGAAGATCGAGAGAAACAATACGCCAGAAAACACTGCCTGCAGCGACATGCCGAACGCTGTCGTCTAGGACAGTTCCGAGACGGGGATCTAATCCCTTGCCCAGACATTCTCGCCTGTCGTGGAATGGTGTTCAATGGAAAGGAGCATTTTAAAAACCACGCCGCTTCAATACACCGTTTCATTTTGTGAAGTAGGAAGCGAGTCGCGATAGTGGGTTACTGGTATTTTCGTCGCCCCCCAAGGACCGTAACGGCGGTCTTCGACGGCTAGATATTTCGCTAGGTTGCTTTTGCTGAGGACTTTTGAAAGTGGCCGCAGTGCCGTCGTCTAGACGAGGCTTTTTGGGCAAAGCTCAAAATCTTCCTCATTACTTGTGAATTAAGGGAACAAAAGGAAGCGAACAAAACTTCCTGTTGACCGGCCAGTCCTCGTGTCGTTTGCCATATAATGAGACGAGGAATTCGCTGCTGCATTAGTGGGAGAAAGCGCCCATAACGACGTAACATTGCTCGAAGCCATCCGCCCTAGCACTATTTGCCTGACTTGTCCGAAATAGCAAGGGCTACAACTAACAATGGAGAGATAGATTTCAGAAAGGGAAAGTTGCCAGAGACACATCACCCGGATACTCGAATCGGTTTCCGCCGTGAGTCCTTGGGGAATCACTTCAACTCAGTATCGCACAACATCTCTCTTAATGAATAAATTCTGCGTCAGAAATCGTTGTTCGGTCCCTTGGATCTCCGCACAAATTGCATGTCATACCGAAATTTGTCTGGACGAATGTGTCCTCGACGAACTTCCATTGCAAAGACGTATATTCAACGAATATCTTGTTTGGAGCCGAGCCGAAGTTCTTCCTGGAGATATTGGCTGGCGCCATGGCGCCTGCAATAATAATGAAAAAACCTGCCGACGTACTTCGCAACGCGGCACGTGTTCAGGCACACCAGCCACACATCTGTGATTCAACAATTTTGTTTCGCTGCGGAAAACGATACCCCTCCAGCATTATGATTACATCCCTCGACAATACCAAAATTGTGCGAGCGGCTATTGCAGTGCTAAAGTATAAGTCATTTCCTTTCCAAAATAAGGAATCGCGGATTTGCCTCCAAGAGAACGCGGTGCCTACTTTGGAAGCTTGATAATCATGCGGCTCCTAGGAGCCAGCCGATAGACAGCTTCATCTCGGCGACGTCGATGTCATTTCCGATGACTTTTTGGCCAGCTCATTCAGCATCAGCAACTTCCGGCTCAGATATAGTGGCGTTTATGAGCCGCTTTCGGCTGTCTATCGTATGCTCAGGTGGAGGGTTTGGCCATATACTCCAAGATGCAACTTCCGCCATAGAAGGGCGACTCTCCACATTCCATGATAGCATTCTTTGAAGGAAAGGGGCGACTGGTAAACGGCTCTCTCTCAAATACTTCATCCGCAGCTGATGGATCTTTTCGGTTGAAAGATCGGGGTTTTCACGAGCTCCACGTGGCCGGAAGAAGAGTTCGAAACCGACAAGGCCTAAGGACCATACGTCGACCTTGTTTCCATATGGTTTACTGTCCTCAGTCTCTTTCGTTTTCAGCGCATCCCGTCTTTTAAGCTCAAGGACTTCAGGGGCAAGGTATTTGATGGTCCCCTTTTTGTGATCCTTGGAGGTCTCTTGCTTCATGCCTTGACCATAGTCAGCCACAACTGCTTGACCTTCTTGTCCGCAGAATAGCAGATTCGTGGGTTTGATATCCCTATGCGTATATCCCAAATGATGAATATGCTCCACACCTCGGATGACTTCAGCCAGGGCTTTCATACAAACTTCGTAACCGTGTGTAGTCAGACTTAGATCCTCGAAAGAGCATTCGGCCAACGGAGTGTGAATTATGTACACTTCATCGTAAGGGCTCTCAGTGAAGAGGGACTTCGTATCAAGGACTTCGATCAGCTCGCATGTGTTAGGCTTCGATATGAGATTAGCGTAATATTCCGACTTTTAAGGGATACGAAAGCACGTACGTGACCACCAACGGCTGTAAACATCGCAATTTCAAAATCGATTTCTGATTGAGATCGAGCCGTGCGCGCAACCCGCTTAGCCGCAAAGGGAGCCCCGTCCGTTCTTCTCACACAGGCCGAAATGACACCATAGGAGCCGTAGGCAAATGGAGGATGAATAATGTAATTGTCCATGGGGATCTGCTTCTCGGTTGGAGTGGCTTCTAAGGCTTTGTGCACTGTGCCTTGGAGTACATTTGAGTTTCGTAGCTTCTCCAACTGGTCATGATAGCGAATATGGCTCAATCCAGTATACTCGAAGCAATACTGTAAAAGTCCAATCTCAAGACGTGTTCGTCGAGCTGTAATCACTCGCGATTCGTTTTGAATCGGTTCGCCATTAAGACGAACCTTCTTTTCCGGATCGACCACAAGCAGGAGCGCGTTGGATTTGTCGTTCAATGCAAGTCGAGCGTGTCTCCCTCGAACTCGGTGTTGCGCTTTTGTCAATGTCAGCATGATATCCACGCCATCGTCCTTGAGTTCTTTTCGTCCTCCACCCAAGATCCAGCCATATCTGCTGAACTGCTGGGGGAGGAGGCTGTTCGTCAGGCTGAATCTGTAGTGTCCAGTCCAGATTAGACGATGCTCTTCATCGTCGCTTTCGACCTCGCTGATTTCCATCTCGGTCTCCAGGGTCTCCTGAGCTTCATTGATATGGATCAAATGTCGCCATGGGCGTTCAACCTTCGGGGTGGCTTTGATTGCAGCAGCCAGCTCACTAAAAGCCACCTTCGCAGGACTATTGTCCGGTATGAGACGCGCGAAGTCCCCTTCCAGGCGTGCGCGACCGGCAGGCGACAGGTAGATATTATCGTCGAGAACTAAGGTATCGGGTGTGCGTGGTGTTTCGCCCTCATCGGCAGAGAGATCCATGGTAATGTCACTCAATCGGTAGATGGCTAGGAGAGTTATTTCTGGGAAAAGAGTGGACTAGGTTGAATAGGATGTATATATATCTCTCGCTCCCCGTTTTTGATGGGTTCGCAAGTCTGGTCAGCGTTTGTCGCCATCCGTACAGGAAACCTATGATGCAGTAATAGCCACTAACGAAGGGCATGCAAATGGAGTTCTGAGGGGCGAGTGTTTGACATTGATGTTCCGCAAAATCTACTGGACGAGATCTGCTCCTCGGAGGTTTGGCGGTTAAAAGGCGGTTAGAAGGCGTTTACACCCCTTATCATGTGATGTACGCCAAGCCGAAATGCGAATACGCCCTCCCTTTAATAGCGTTTCCTGGATCCTGTAGACTGCGCCGTTAATCTCACCCATGACTTCTCTGCCACCGTCGCAGACCTCAATCTTGTCTGGGTCCGAGGGAGTCTGTCCAGAGGGTCCCACGGAGATCGAGCGTTGGCGACAAACCCACTTTAATAACAAGTTGTCTGTGCGGCTGCAGAACTTACAGGATTTGCCACCATTGCCCTCCCCTTGCCTGGAGAAAGAATCGCACGTCAATACTAAAGCACACATCGGATGGAGCCAACAACTTACGCCGACTCCAAGTCCGTCGCCTCCTCCTACTCCTCCTCTCACACTTCTTGGTCCTAGAGAACCATATGACATTATAAGGTACCCTCGGCGGCGCAGGAAGAAGATCGGGTCTCACAATACTCCAAAGTTGTGCTTTACATCACCAGCTCGGAGCACACATTTTATGGTTAAAAGGTCGGATGTGGACAAGGATACACAATTCTTTCAATTGAACTCGCAATGTCGTCCAGAAAGGCTGCAACTTCGCACACGAAGACGCTAAACCCCTCTCCAAGCAAGATCGATCTCGCGGTTTGGATCCGATGATGACAAGTACCGTTCAACGTCAGGCAAGATGCTCGCAATTATGCTTGCAGCACTCTCTGGGACGCTGTTTCTCTAATTGGGTCGAGATCTCCTGCGGCTCAGCATCATCTTCCCTATCCATCGCTTGCTTGCGAACCCCTAGGATTGACCTTTTGAACTCGGACTTATATATATCTTCGACATTGGGGGTTCCAGTTAGGGTCAGTGTCCTGAATCTGGACGATTTCGTGAAATGCCTGTTTCGCTCGATCGTTCGCTGGTATTATGCAGGCAAAATCGGAGCTCGCTGGTGGGAGTTGTTGCCGTTGTCGGGGTCCTTCGTCGAACGCTCACTTCGAGTCGAATGGTGTCGTCAAGCGAAGATGGACCTGCTGGGTTTTGTGGTTCCGTGGAGACTCAAGTCGTTGGGGAATAATCTAGCGTACCTGCCGAAGGGTGCTGGATGTTCCGGCCTGGCGCATGGAGGCAGATGCTGTTGACGACGAGACAGTGCAGACGAGGAGATGTCTTCGAAGAGCGAGAACCTCTTGTGCTAGATGTTCTTCGCAGTTGAGAAATTGATGGGATCGATCCCGACATAATGTATTGCGCACGGCCATACCCGACAATCACCTTGTTAGGGATACCTCGAAGATGAGGGGAGTAACTGGTTCGCAGGGATAATGGGATAGCAGCGACGGCTCCTTGTAGCGCTTAAGGGTTTCAGAACGTCAGAAGAAGAGCGTGACCACCTGTGTGGATATGCGTCAATGCCAGCCAAACGATGTTTCCCCGTGGGCATCAGGGGCCCTATGATGCGCCGAGCAAGCTTCCCTAGACCTCGGGGCACCTTCCCTCGACGGCTTTAGTCTATTTTGGGCGGATATTTGTCCTGCGGGTTTTTGTTGCATCCCTCAACCACAACATTCAGATCGAGGTAATGCTGAGCGGCTTAACTCAGCGAGTACGGAGAGGAGAATCTACGGTACTATCGAGCAAGGTTTGCAACAGCAAGCAGGATATCCAATCCCCCCCTCCAGGCAACGAAGCCTCAACCCGGACGAACAGCTTTCCTCGAATCGACTCTCCTGGCGACAGTACGCGAAATCGATATCGCCAACGCCGAGTCGATCTCCAACGCCCGAGCAGAGACGACAGAAGAGCAAAAAGAAGAGCAAAGCAAAATGTGTCGCAGCTCCAGAGCCTCAAAGAGGTGGAAAAGTTCCCACAGTGAACCAAAAGAGACAAAAGGGCTCTGTGCCACCGAATGGAATCAGCTAGGCGAGAAGCCGACATTCCAACCCAAGCCTCCATTTTATGATCACGCGATCGAAATACAGACACTCGCCTGTGAGATACAAGCTTTTTCATCTGAAAGCACCACCATCGATAGAAGAAATCAAAGAGACAGACGCCCAAGAGATAAACAAATTCTAGCCTCGGCGGATATAGCATGGGAAAGTGTTTGTACCTACTCATCTCGTCGAGACGCCCTTACAGCGTCAAGAAGCGACAACAAAATTCTCTTCGACGGACCGCGCGTTTTCACCGGTTGATTGAGATTACTGAGACTCTACCAACACCCAGCTAACAGGCTCTACCATCTCCAGTCAGCGACGTTGAACATCTGCATGTAAGCCGGCCAACCCTTTCCTCTAATAGAAAATTGACTCGTGAGGGTGCACAGCCATCTCCTCCCCTTCCACCACCAGAGCCTCGGAAGCGGAAGTGGAAACGAGAAAACGAACGAGACGAGCCACCCTCTCAGAAGCGACCACTGTCTCCGGTCGTAGACTCCTCTGAAGACTCGGAGTCACAAGCTATCAGTAACGGGGAGCTGGATCTCTTGAACCCTTTTGAAGTGACACCAGAAACTTCCGATGTCACCCAAATGTCGGAAGGCGACCTCTAAGAAAGCCAGAAGTGATGAGACTCGGTTTTCACATAACAGGAGACCATCTGGAGACAGAAAGGTGGGATTGTCAAACGAAACCTCATTTCGATGGTGTTGCTCTAGCCATTGCCCGTCGCCGGCAACCACCCCTCACCTTCGCTGCCGGAGGCCACATTCTCATCTCCCGAACATTGTTGGGGATCCAAATTTTTGTTTTTGGGCTGGCGGAGCTATCCACAGCCGAAAGGACTTGACCCGCAGGCCAAGAATCTCTCATAGGATCAAGGGTGTGGCCCAGATGGATCGGACACAGTATAGGGTCAGGTGGGGAACAACGATCAGCTTGGACGTGTAAGCTAACCATGACGTGTGACTTGTCTTGATGCCCTACTCTTTCCATGGGGCAGCCGGTGCTAGAACTCGCCTCTGTGTGCGCGTCTTTGTTCGCACATGGGAGAAAGATCCAGTGAGTCTCGAAATCCTCTCCCCGCAGATCGCGAATCCCATAGAAAAGACCGAACCAATTTTGATGACGAAGATTCTGAAGAAACAGTATTATGCCGCCAGACAGGAAGCAGATTCCGTGGTATCATCCGGATTGGTACGCTCGATGTCCAACGCTGCTGCGAGGTCGTCTGCGGACGCAAAGGACCCTTCGGACCAACAGGCTTCGATAATGTGGCCCAGCCATATGCTATCTGTTGACGGTAGAGTCTCTCTGCTTAGCCAGGAATAAGGTTCTCCAGATTTCCAGTCTTGGAGGAGGTCAAATTTGTGGTGCTGCCCGGTGACAACTTCGAACATAACTGTCCCAAAGTGTCCAATGTCGGTCATGACGGACTCCCCATCTGCATTGGGGTCCTTCATGTGCCAGTCCAATGGCATCAAACTGGATTCTCCGAAGTCAGTGATGTAAATTGATTGGTCATTGTCGATCAAGAAGTTGTCTGAGCGTATATCAGCCACAATGACACGGCGACGGTGAATTTCAGAGAGTGTATGCGCCATTGAAGTTAACCACATTAGTTGCGTTTGCCGGTTTGGTTTCTCACGTTTCAAGTAGCTGCGAAGATCACCATTCCCAATATATTTCATTCGAATTGACAAATCGGGTGAATCGAGATCGTAACAGGGCACCACCCCATGGCAACCTTCCAGTCGTTTGAAGATTGCCTTTTCTCGGTTGATCTGATCCATTCTGAACTGCCGCATATCAAATTCTCCCGCCTCAGGAGTGAGCGTCCCGTTCCCAAGGATATCCACACCTTGCCAGAGCCGTGGTATCTTCACCGCAAATTGCCCCGCCCGAACAATCAAGCCAGAGCCGCCGAAACCCAGAATTTCTTCAGTCACGGGAGATCCGTCTAGGTGAAGGAACCCCATCGACGTTGGAGCGAGCGAGATTGGGAATGATCAGTGTACAGGAAAGTGAATGAGTTCGTAGTCGAAGGAGGGATATTTGTGATTCTTAAGTGCAAGCCTGCAACACTACAGCCAGTAGGAATTATAGATGACCAAAATTTGATAAGCGTGCTTTGCGCAAATCCAGGGTATTGGGAAAACTACCCCACTCTCTGAGTCTAACTAGGGCATGTCTGGGACGCAATCACAACCCCGAGGTTCGAACACGAAAGATCTCTCCTGGTTGTGGGCACCCAAGTCTTCATCTCCCAGCTGCTTTATTTCAACGACTTGCGATCCCTGGAATTTTGCAGAGACCATCAGTTTCTGGGCACCCGCGCGATTCTCAATACAACCTACCAAATCCTCGAAGCCAGGCTGAGTGATGCTATTTCACCTGCACATTCGCTGGGGTCACACCCCCCCATCCTGCACCCCCAGTTTTAGGATTGGTGAATTTTTTTCCCATCTTGGTACCATTCCCCGGGCTTACGATGATTGGGACAATTTCCTTGCCTCGCCGTTGACGATGCCGGCCGCACACTTTCTGGTTCATGCCCAGGTGCATTTCGAAGGGGGCACCATTCTGGGGTTATCACAGGAGGCTCAAACAAATAACAAGACAGATGTTGATTAGGACTTTTAGTACATTTGGGGAAGGCACGTGGTCCTGGATGAAAGATTTGACACATGATTTTCAGCAACGGGACAGGATCAAGAAGTTATGAAGTGAATTTGATGAATAATACTATATCGCTAGAGAGGCACATTTCTCGCACCTTTTATACACAGCCAACATTCTCCAGATACTGCTGCTGAGTAAAGAGGTCATTCATCTGATGCCTGGGAGTCAGGGGCCGGGTCAATTAATTGGGTTTTCGCTGCAGCCGATTGTGAGGTGCGAAAGGGGAGGGCCACCTCACATGTCCCAACCTAGGACTTTCCGGAAGGCACACTGAAGCTGGGCGCATCCTCTGGTACTGTGCTGTAAGCGAAATATGAAAGCCATTGTGAAGATCATGGTGAGTCGAACTTGCTAGGCCCGAGTAAAGTAAAATGCTGTCAAATCATATTCCCAAATCTCTCTCATCTTGTCGTTGGGGCGAGTGAGATACGCTTAGTACAAAGTTTCGGAAAGGAGCCTGGAAAAGGGAATGCCGACTGGTCACCAAGGTGAGGACATGATCATCAACCTTGACCAATTATTTCGCGACTCGAACTATCCGAAGGGCGCTCCCTACAATTCAGATTCTCTGAAACCCTGTTCCTCTCAACCGCGTTCCTCTCAACCTCGTTCCTCTCAACCCCGTTCCTCTCAACCGCGTTCCTCTCAACCTCGTTCCTCTCAACCTCGTTCCTCTCAACCCCGTTGCTTTGAACTTGAGTTGTCGAACAAGTGTTGCAATGGCTTTCATTAGTAACCTCTTTGCTCATCCCGAGAAGTTGAATGACGTGAGGAAAAGTGTCGAGATTCTACAGTATCAAATCAAAATGGTTGAGGCGCTCGAACATGGAAAACAACGGCTTTTAAAGTCCACTACCTTACATTCCAGCGTGCTTGGGAATTGCCTTCCTTTCATGCAATATGTCAACAAAGCCCATACTGCCAGTAACTTCTTTTCAGAAGTGTCGAACCTCAGCTTAAACGAGTTGATATTCGCTATGATCAGCTTCGAAGGAAGGCGACTCAAGACCTTGATCGACTTGTTCAAAGCTTCCGATATCAAGACATATGTCGAAAAGCAGAACATCAATTGTCTCCACCGCTCTGAGATCTTTACACGAATCAACTACTACATGTCTCAAACCGACGGGAATGGATTTGGCGACATCTATAGCCGTGCAAAAAGTTCAAGCGAGTCGATTATAATGATGGATGAAGGTCAGGTCAAACCTGAATTCCCAATCACTTAGCTAAAACATTTGCTGATTGTCTATTATTCAGACCCTGAACCCGAAACTGGAGCTGAGGATTCCAATGCCTTTAAATTACTGGGGGTACATCGGGAAGGCATGAAGAATATATTCATCGAACATGTTTCCAATACTGCTCGTTTGATGACAGTCGAGTCAAGATATCCTCGAGATAAAAGTGGTGATGCCTTTATCTCCTTCGATCTCGAGTCTGACAGAGGCCCTGTGGCCAGAATGATTGAGGCATTACTTGACGGCGACAATCCGGTCGCTGAGATTCCTGAAGCATTTGGCCATACTATTGCAACAGCCGTTGATCGGAGCGACCTTCGAATTTGGGAGAAGAGAAAGGGACGTACGGATACGACGAACTGTTTGAAGATAAGCACAATATACCATGTCGAACTTCGTATATGCAATGACGGTGCCATAGCTAATATCCTCTATTCACAGCTGGACCGCTAGGTACTTCCCTCGGTAGACCGTGGCTTTTATGCCCAGAGGAAGCTTTATCTTGCCGCTGCCTTCTCTTGTGAAAAGTTCCTTGTTCCCTTCGAAGAACGCGATCTCCTTGCATTCTTTGCATAGGAGTTCCATCCCGGAAGAGCCCTTCGCTTCGATGTAGTCAATTGAGACATATTTTGTGACCCCTCTCAAGTCCGGATGATCCGCAGAAAGACTGAACCAGAGGCTTTGCAGGCTTTGCTATCACATCCATATCAGCATGGAGTCTTACAAGAGCTCACATGGTCAGCATACCAATTCAGTTGCTGAAATTGTCATCCCTTTACGAAAGGCACAGTCTCGTGATAATTTTTAGAAAAAGGATCCGGCTCTTGATCTGATTGTGGAAAGTGGCAATGCGTCCGAGTTACACGTTCCCGGGCAGACAATTCGTGATGAAGAATAAAGAGGGAGGATCGGAGAAGCTGTGATAAATGGAGGATGGTGCCGCTGAATCATGAATCGTTAATCAGTATCAACTCTGTTCATCGCAAACAACATAACAAGTTGAACTTAAAACCATGTAATGTAGTCGCTGCCCAGACCCATTAATTGGGGACGGTAATGATTTTAATGGACTTACTAAATATGACCTTTATAGGTGAGAAGACCTTGCTCTGAGGCTATCATCGGTGAGCTTCCACATCTGTTGTCGGTAGTCAGGAGTATTTGGAATATTAATAATTGCAAGATTGAAGGTAAGTAGTACAGCCAACACTGCCAGCTGTTCTTTGGTGTTGGTCGTGTTGGGCATGATGTTCACAGAAACCTCAAATCTACGCAAGGCGCAGAAGGAGGGGCAATGCACCGGTTCTTTACCGCGGATTAGTCCACGTGATACGGAGTAAAACGTCTGCGAATAGCATCTACCACTTAGCGTCAACATTCCCGAACAATCATCTCGCGTGACTTAAATGCCTGTGGAAGGTTAGACGGGTTTTCATGCCTAACAGGTTTGTGTCAACAAAGTTTACGCCAACCGGGTTCATGTCAACCAGGTTCATGTCAACCAAGTTAATGTCAACCAGGTTCATACCAAACAGGTTTACACTAAACAGGTTGACACTTAACAGGTTGACACAGAAGGGTTTATACCAAGCACGTTTACGTCTGACAGGTTCGTGCTAAACAGTATTACGCCAAAAAGGCGTACACTGCCGTCAGACGGTTTTATGCCAGACGGGTAAAGGTCGTCACAATAATGGTTTAGTAAAACTGTGTTCCGGTTCTTAGGCGGGCAGTGTATTCATACCTGTAACATGCACAACAATGCAGAGCGATACGAATATTGCATCTGAGTTATACTCCACCGCTCTGACAGTGTTAGGAACTATTAACCTCAATACGGGGACTGAGCCACGGTAACGACAAAGCAGTATTGTTTCACTCGTACTGTGCCGCTGTCCGCTCCTGCGGCAAGTTTATGGTGGCCAAATGCATCCTGCCTTTCTCCTGCTTGTACGCTTGGACTCCAAATGCAATCAACCCCAGGCATCGCGAAGCGCGGGATCAACACCGCCCCTGCTGCGGGTGATGTACGTCGATTATCCGCATGGAAATGTTGTCCCTGGCCGCATTAGCTCGCGGAAACACCAGAACGTACGTACCTGCTACGATAGGGGCAAGTAATGCATACCCTTGAAGTGCATTGCGCCGCGCAGTAGCTAGAAACTATACCCAAGTCAATGTTCCCGATGGTCATGGCTCAGCCTGATCATCTAAGGTAGCTGTGTCCTGTCAATGTAGGTCGAACGGTAACGGGCCAGTCTCTGTTTGACATACTTCTGCAGGATGAAGGGGGCCAGACTATCATGATGCTGCATCAATAGTCTCCGACTGCGGCGACCATGCATATCCTTGAAGTACTTTGCGCCACGAGAGAGTTTAGCAAGCACTCTGAATCCCGTAACGGTTATGTCTCAGTCCGCATTTCCAAGGACACTGTGACCCGTCAATATAGGTCGCATAATGGCCTGCCATCTCACTTAACATAATCCTGCAGCAGGAAGAGCCAGGTTGCGATGGTGTTGCATCGATAGTCTTCGACAAGGGTCTGCGCTGGCCGGTTGGAGATACCTGCGATCTTAATCGACGCGCGAAGGTAGCCGAATCCTCCAGCACGAAGCCGAGCTTCGTTAGCGAATGTGGACAACGCTGCAGAGGACCATGGGATGTTGGTCAAAACCCCTGAAGTTGAGTTGTCCGCATATCCTGATCCATGATGAGCACCAACATGGAGGATTCTCTGAACACTCCGATGTCCGTCACCAGGTATAAGAATGCTTGACTTCTCCAGGTTGACCTCAAGACTTCGCTAAATGTCATCCGTCAAGGCAGCGAAATTCAAATTCGTCGCACTGTACACGTCAATTCACCCTCAAATCTTTAACAACACCCACCAACCAGCCTTCTTGTCTCTCCTCTTGTTTGCTGGACTTCTCTTCGAAGAACATACTGCCGGGTCTTCCACGCCCCCAAGCCTCGACTTACCATACCGGAAAAACCAAGAGATGATACAGCCAAGGCGCCCAAAGAGAATACGTCGTCTTCTCCGAGTAACAACAAACCTACGACTTAAAATAGAGGTGGGAAATCTCCCCCTTCCGACCGGACCGACACCGGCTTCATGAACAAAATAGATCCAACAACGAGCAGTTTAATGAAGTTTCCTAACCGACAGAAGAGATAATAGGTATTGTATTGGTCTCCCGTCCTAGAGCCAGTACTTATGAATAATAGGGCACACTCCTAATCGTCTAACATACTGTCCTGAACACGTAATGATTGCTGCTCCTACGGCAAGATCTTCTAGTCACATCCACGTGAAACAGTATCCGAATACTTAGTCTCCGTGGAAAATACATACCTTTACGAACGCACAATTTTCCCTCTTTTTCTCTTTACCTTTCGTGAGGTGATATTAAAATGCACGCAATCTCTAAACAAATGGCATGCTTTATAGCTACCATTTCTTCTCATTGTTACTTCTTCGTTACTGATACTTGGGTTATACCCAGCCAGCAATTCCTTTCGGGCACTGACTAAAGTAGCGATATCAGTTATTGGGAACTCCGAATCGCCAAACCGTGCGGAGTCACGTAATGCGGGAAAACTTTCGGTTGTTATCTATGTACTTTAGTGTCGGCGTTGGGAAGGTTTCCCGATGCCAGATGACCTCAAGCCGAACACGAATCGGGGTCGTCCACGTCACATTATGCGAGACTGGCCAAATTAACATCGATTTCTAGGGTCAAACAATCAAAATCTCATCAGACCCCTTAAGTTATGTCTCTTTACGCACTTGCCTGCGACAAAGTACAAGTGTAGAATATGGTGAGACCGAATATTGGAGTATAAAAACCTGGCCAACTCCTCTACGAACCGAACTCTCAAATCTTTTTCGGGAGTCCCTACAAGATGTCGGTCATTCAATCTATAGACGCCTTACGAGATGCAGCAAGCCTAGTTCACCTAGACGTATATAAGATGGTACTAGTGGAAGAACGAAGTAATATCTTGCGATTAGATTTCAGAACACGCGAAGAGCTATTAACGGACGAGCGGTTAAACCTTCTCCGAATATACAACAAAACGGATGTATATTGCGAAATCTGATCGTAAGCTCAGACTACTAACGGTGGACGTAGTTCGCCGTAATCGCTTAACAGGAACGTGAAAATGGCGTGGATATCGAGTGGGACCATCATTTAGAATTCCTTTGTATCTTCAGTCCTTTACGACCGGAGCCGAACCAAACGCTCGTTACCATTATCCTGCCTGATCTCACTAGGCTCACTGATAGAGTTTTGGCGCCACCTAAGGAGTAGGTCGATAAAATCGCATATAAGCTAACAAACGCCCCAAAGCCGCTCGAGCCTCATCCACAAACCCCAACCCGATCACAAATAGTGGGGAAGCCAATGAGTAAGGAGAATACTGTGGTATCACCAGAACGCCAGGAGATCCACGAAAGTCAAGCCCCGCAAGTAGGGGACATCCTTACGACACACGGCAGGGGTAGCATCGATACCAAGCCTAGTGGTCGGACGATTGTTCTCATACGGTATAATAGGAAGAGGTCAGTCAAGAGTCGAATAAAGTAGATGTAACATCGTCGTCGTTGATAGTCGTGTAGGCATTGTCTAGAAAACCCACCAGGCTCGGTTGATCAAAGAGATCCATGAAGTTCGTGTTTTCATATTCGAGTAGACTGGAATCAAAACCCATGGTAGTGCCATAGCCAGCTTGTACAGGAAGCATGAACATCGTAAGGTCACTTAGTGTGAAAGTGGTTTCTAGTGGCGGGTCAAAATCGACCTCATTTGCTGGCGCAGGTAGGGTCGTGTTGTCGACAGATGCCTCCATTATATTGTCTGCAAATTGGTCGGCAGGGACATTAGACGATCCTGTATTGTCGTTCTGAGGCAAAGGCATGTTCAAGCTTTCGAATTCAGGTTCAACGTCCATCGCCATCCCAGGGACGGTCGGTCCGGTGTTACTCGTTTCGTGTTCAATAGGGCGTGGCTCATCCGCCATGTGCTCCTGCACGGTCGGCCCACGTTCATCTCGACCGCCAGCATGATCCTTCAATCGACGTTCTTCATAGTCAGAGACCGTATTCGGCCCAAGGGGTCTGATTGCTTCAACAACCTCCACGGCGGCCTCGTTCATCTATAGCTCCACCTCGATGGGTGGCGTCATGTGGCTCGCGTTCGAGTTGACATCCGAGGGAGGGCTCTCTTAGTGTACATTCGATCGGTGCCGCAATGACCATGCCTCCGTGATTGTATTGGCCGTGAAGCTGTTGAGATTCACCGAATTGCCTGACTGGAGCTGGACGAGCCTGAGATCTGAATGCCTACCGGAGGTCTGCTCGTCGAATGCGCTTGGCCCAACGCCAGCAAGACAGCGACGCTCAGGATGGTGATCGGTGTTTTCATGTCCATTTGATGCTATATGATGGAGCTTAGTGACATCGTCGAAAGTGCCCATGGCATCTACCAGGTCGAAGCCTCCATTATCATTGTGTGACGTGCAGGGCTGAGGCCGCACCAGAGATGCCTCGACATTCGGACTTTCTTAGTTGTCTATCGAGATAAATTAGTAACCACAGATATCCATCCGTGTTTGAGCTGACCGTGAAATCCTAAAGATACAGCGTCCTTGCCGGTCTCCTCCAAACGAGGACGCTTTGCTCGTCGTGTCGTATAATCATCCAGGGCCCTTCTTCATCCAGTGGCTTCCAATTCAGTATCTGCATGTGGGCTTCGGCCGTTAGCAGAACTACTTCCTAATGTCTGCCGCGGTTCGCAAATAATGCTACCACCATTCAGACGGAGGGTCACTTATTGCGCCGTTTCTAGATACCCGGGCAGATATATCCGTTACTTACCTCGATTTTCCTTCTGCCATTAAATCCTGTTCCTGAGCACCGTAGGGCAGCAACTGGAAATGTCTAATACCTTGCGCCGCAGAGTCTGCGTTGTCCTTCGATTCCACATCTATTACCTTGAGAAGGGGTTCCAGGACACTGGCCAGCTTCGACTGCTCGCTCGGCAGATTGTTCACCCATCTACAAGGTACATGAGCACTTAATCAACGACTACGGGTCAAAATGTTTTATACTTATCCTAAGTGATCTCACTTACAAGGAGGAGCAATACACCGCACCCTATTGTACGAGCGATATTATGGAATTTCTATCCGTGTTTGACCCATTTAGCGATATCACCGGCGAGTCCCTTCGAAGCTTCGGGGGTCAAGAATCGTCGACAAAGCTTCAAGCAAGCTCGATTAAACCCTTTGCCCCGGGGAAGGAGACCTTTATCATCTGGATCCCGACGCTTGCCCGAGATCAATAGATCCCGGAAAAAAATTGCATGAAAAACGTAGCGGATGCAGTATTCTCGTTTTATCAATATCGACTCTCTCATTTGGGAGATCTTCTCGCAGAACGTTGCCGTGTTCGAGGCCTCAGCTCGGGAGACATTATAGAATCCGGTGGAATGACTTAGGTTTGATTCGCTGTCAGATTCCAAGCTCCAATTCGTGAAAAAGCGACTCGGGTTGTCTTTCCATATTGCTAGCAGTCCTCTAAATGCATGGCCTAGCTCGTCGACCTTATCTTGGCCAGCCCTGACGACGACCTCGTCCACAGTAGCCCGAACACGGTCGCTTTTCTTCCGTCTATCGGGCTTTACGAGCTTTGTTGGATCAACGAATTCAACGATGCGCCAAAGGATCCTAGAATTCTTGAACAGTAAGTACTTAGATTCACGTTAAGTTAATACTTACCTCTATAAAAACGTCCTTCAAGGGATACTCAGGATCATACTGTCGCAGAAAAATTACCAAGTCGCCCACGTTATCAAGCGCCATAGAACATCGATAAGAGGGCAAATGGAGGATTAATAGAGAGGAGAGGATGCCAAGCGAAGTAAAAAGCTCCAGGACCTTTTTACCACGACTAAGCCTACTGCAGCCTCCTGTTGCCGTGACAGCGGTCTCCGCACCACCGTGCAGGGAACGTAACAGAACATCTAGCGAGGGTGGTTAATTTATTCCGAGCCAGGATTGGAACTAGTGCAACCACAGAGGCTACATTTCCAGCATATCCGTCACAAGAAAGGTGACCTCCACGGCGAATGTTCACTACAAGCTAGAGCTTGCCACCTAGCTACCAGTTTGCCACTCTACAAATTTGATCTTCAGCTAAACCGTTTAGTGGTGAATATCATGGCGATCCTAGATCCTCTATGGAACGATATGATGTAGTGACACTCGGCTCTTCGAGCCACCTCAGGATCATCACACCTAGGTTTCTAATTACGTCTGTTATTTGGTGACCCTATCTCGAGACCACAAGATATGCCGAATATAAGGCGATACTATCCTTGCTCTCCACAACACATAAGTAAGAGACGAGATTAATACAGACATGTATATCGAGAGTCGTGGACTCCAGACCTTCATGGATAGCGAGATTAGGTATTCCAGTCCGGCGGCGAGACTGACCCAGGGTGTGCGCTTCACATCCTCTAGGCGCGCAGCAGATAAAGACCCCTTCTCCTGTATGTCCAGCTGTTAACTGGTTGCCTTCTTCCTCTGTACTACCCTTCATTCGTTCTTTCCTTCACCGGTTATTAATATCATGACAGGTCTTACATTGATATTCAGTATAACTAATCTCGCCCTAGTCTTACTTTTCTCACTGGTGGCAGCGTTCAGCTTCAGGTTGAATTGTCTAGCCGCAACTGTCTGTCTGGTCAACGCCATTTGCCAGACGACACTTGCCGTTACTCATATCGTCTTGGTGACGAGGTTGCCACCATGGGCGATAATCTGCAGCCGATTATCCCCTTTTCTCCTATTTACACTGGAAGTCAGTTAATTTCCGACTTTATTTTGCCTGTAACTGATATAATGTATAGGTCGTAGAGGTATATGGATTTTATGACCTTTTGTATAAGGACAGCAAGTGCAAGATTCCTTTCGGTCCTGCTGTTAAATTGGTCCGAATATTCCGGAGCACGCTGGCCTGCTTTGTCCTGTTCCTGTGTGGCTTGATCGTACCGTCCTTTATTCTGTGAGTGCCTTTCCCTTCTTGTACTCAAACCAGACTGATCCAATGTTCTAGCAAAGACGAGGTTACTGCATCATGCCTGTTCGCTTTTTCGGTAGCGATCCCCTACTTACTTAGGGCTGCTTGGGAGTTCAGGTTCTCATTGCGTTTCTATAAATCCCTCTCGCGGAGGCCACGAAGGAGTCTCGAAAGTGGCAAAAACCTGCGGAGTGTTAGACTCCTCTACGGCTCAATTCGGTCGGTTGCTAGTCTTGATGTGGTTCTCGTAATCTTAGTCGTTGCGGACTCGCGAAGCAGCCACCAGAAAGTATTGTGCTACACGGTGAGCCGATATCTGGAGAACCTGAACGTTCTCCATCTAACCCTCAACCAGATTCAATTTCTAGTTACGAATACACTATTGGTCGTCTCTGGAGCACTTAAGATATTTCACCGTCGTTCAACTAAAGCGCAGCACGAGGGCTCACCACGAACGGTAAAGATGTCCTCTAGCCGCGAACCAATTCTTCAGCCGGAGATTTCAGGAAGAGACCCAAGAGGTATCGAGAGCAGTCGAAATTACTATCAGCCGGAAAGGCCTCATGTCAAGTTCAAGATCGTTCTGCTGGGTGAGGGCGAAGTAGGCAAAAGCGCCCTAATTCAAAATGTACGACATTCACAGTTGCAAAGGGTACTTCTAACATACATAGGCGCTGCATCGTCCCTTCAACGATGGTTATAACCCAACCATTATGGACTCTCATCAAGTAGAGGTATCGATTCGAGGACAGTCTTATACACTCGAAATCGTCGATCTATCCAGTCAATATAATATTATAACTAATTTTGAGTCTGATATCTATCACGCAGCCGATATTATTTACGTCTACAGCATCATAGACGTAAGGTCATTCTAAAAGATTCCTATCTTTTCTGAAAAGGTTAGAAAGTCTTCAATAGCTCTTCTAGGTAGTACTCTAGTCGCCAATAAACTTGACCTGGAAAAGTCGCGCTAGGTGCCCAGAAAGGATGGAGAAGAGATGGCCTTTCAGATTGAGGCGGTGTTTAAAGAGATGTCTGCCAAGGACGGAAATAGTATGCCTGGTGTGCTTTCAGCTCTAACGGAGTCAATGCTAAGCGAAAAAGAGAAGCTGCGTAACGAAGATTGATAAAGTACGGGGTAATAATACTGCCTTGTCGTGACATTCAAACACTTAGCAAAGTCATTAAGGATTCTTTCTTATCATCCTTTAAAAGCTCTTTCTCGGCTCATCCCCTATCTCTTCATAATAACCTCTCAGCATGAAAATTAAAGGTGGTCAGATTAGCAAGCTTAATGAGACGAGTACTGGGAAGAGGCACTGGCGGGCTCGGAAGATAGGACTAAGACTTTAATGAATATATCCCTTTCCCACCTATTTTCACAACAAACCTAGTTATCCTCCCAAACATGAAGGGAATAGGCTAGATAGGGAGATTATCCAGTGAAGAGACCGGGAGTAGGTGGAACCCTAAAATTCACGAGATATCAGGTATATATTCCACACCCTCTTTATACATATTCTCTGACAAAACTCTATCTGCCTTTCATGTTCTGGGTCCGGATGCCTTCATCTTCGAAATATTGAAATCTCAAGCTTCCCCTCCACGTCCTACCATGAAGCGAAAGCCGGGGAGCTGCACCGCCTGTCGGAAGGCGAGGGTACGCTGCTAAGGAGAACCCACGTGTAAAAGGTGCGAAAAGAACAAAGGTTACTGTGAAAGGCCTTCCAAGATAAAATGGCTTCATACATCGTCCACGGATTCGACTATAGCTGCGAAGAAGACGACGGATGTTGGGCAAAAATTGTCCACCCGTTCCCTCGATCCAGGTATTTTCACTCCCATCGGGATTGCTGCACCCGTCGAGTCCGAAAAAAATTCCCGTACTCTAAGTGATAAGGGACAATTTGATTGCCGCACGGAGTCACCCACGAGCACACATTACCAACGGAGCGGATCTGTGTCCGTTTCTTAACAAGCACCTTATAGGCAGTACCCACGAAGGAAAGAGTCCTGTCTTGCGTGCAGAGAGAAAAAAAGAAGAGTAAGTCCTTATCATTATTCTCAACACTGAGAATGCTTATGTGGTAGTGCGACGGAAGTTACCACCTATGCGAAAATAGGTTTCTGATTTTCGCACAAGACGCTAAGCGCTTCTCCTTCAAGAGAGCTTTAATCGAGGTAAGCCTTGCTTCTTAATCTGATGAGGCGCTGAATAACGATGTTATAGTTTGAATATCTCTGTCAAGTCGGAGACCAATTAATTCCTGCTTTCTTTCTCAACTATGTGCGCGATATCCAATATCAATATTCGGCTCAAGACCGTCAATCAGGGATTATCTTGCGAGAAGACCAGGAGGATCTACAAGAGCTTCATCGAGACTTTCTCAAGATAAAAAGTCTTCTAGACACGGATTGTAAACGCGCCTGGATCGAGCTTCCTAGAGTCCTTCGGTCTACGGAAATTTTAATTGAAAGTGGGTGCTGATTATGAACTCTTTCGTACTACCCTTAGCTAATATACCGAAGAGTACAGGGACGAGAAATCCTTTCGCCGTATCTTCTGGGAACTTACAGAACTCGATGCACAGCTCAGCTTTATATTCGCAAAACGACCCTACCTTGACCCCGATCTAGAATTCCCGCGTCCAGAGTTTTCGGCCTTGATGACAGACGAATGCCTTCTCCACTCGACTATCGTCGATATCTCTTCATCACTGATTGGAGTCTGTCACATGTCACTGCAGGAACGGCAAGTCGATTCCTACCGTAGGAAATTACTAGATCAATATGCCCGACTGTCCGCACTGCTCGACATGAACGTGAAGCGTGAATTATGGAGCACGATTCGGGGGTATCAATTCATCGTGAAGGTCTTGCTATTAGCACTCGACTATGGGAACGCGGAATCAGCTAGTCGAGTGAGCGTCGTCAAGTCCGCTCAGGAGACACTGGATATGTTCGATGATGGCAAGGCTTACCTTCAGGGTTTGTTTCAAATTTACGGCGCATATTGTGCGCTCGCCGTTTTGGCCACGTCTTTGAACGACCTAAGTGCTACCACTGAAAAGTGGAGGGATCTTATTAATGCCTTACACCCTAAGCGACTAGTTCCGAAACCGTCTTCAACCAATTTAACCAATTCAACTAATGAGTAAAGAATAACCGACACTAAGACGCCTAGATAAGGCCAACTCAAAACGTCGTCTAAGGGACATCTTTCCCCCTCGACTCCACCAGCCCAGGCTTCGCCTCCGTATATTACAGCAGTAATGTCCTTAGACGTGCCTCCCAGAGCACAATCCGCCAGCCTAGGAGTCGGTTCGAACACGGTGTACCATAACTTTGGTTAGGGTACATTTCAGTACCCTTTTAATTCGTGGAGCCAAAGGTTATCCGCACTCATAAATCTATAGACCCAACCGTTTTCAGGAACAATGATACCCATAGATCCGTGGAGCCAAGATAGATACTGGACATCCATAACCCCAGGGAGGTCCTATCTGTGGCAAAACCAGACCTAGGTCTCTAGGGGTAGGAACTATATACTTATTATAGAGGTGGAAACTAAAATAAGGGTATAATTATACCAGGATGAGATTCCGTTACGCGTCTCCGAAGGCGAAAGTACTTTAGCAACGATATGTGAGGCATCCAGGATACTTAATAATGTCTATTCCATTTACACCATTTCTCTCTTTAAGCTCGACTGGGACTCTACTTAATCAGCGTCGCGGTGGCAGTGATCGGCTGGGCCTTGGGCATCGCCGCATTCTTTTTGCTAAGTTTATCCCGTGAGCATCTTCCTTTTGTTCATTCCAGCGACCTGGACAGTCGGCGGGCGGCTTATATTCGTCTTTTCGGTGGCAGATTCATGTTTGATTAACTTGAGCTCGTTAATACCCCCAGCTGGACCATGTTCCATCCTCGATGAATTGTTACGCTAGTGGAGTCAGGGAAATACGACAGGACACCGACAGTATTCCTATCTCAGCCAGGGGCTCTTACTCAAACACCATATCTACTGAAATTGATTTCATTCCGTATAAACGTGGTCGCCACCATTCATACTTCCAAAAGGTCAAATCGCTTCCCTATCATCCTACCAGCTCAACTTTCTTCTTCTACTCCGTCTCCAGAACTATATCTCCGCTCAACTTCGATCTCATAGTATGACCTCACGAATGGGAACGATCGTTCTCCCATACCTCCCAGCGAGTCCGATTATCGACTTCACTTTCAACACCAATCAAGCTCCAACAGCACGGATATTTCAGGAATAGTGAAAGGCACGCATTATCACCGAACTGCCGTGACTTTCTAAAGAGCAACTCCTAATAGTCAAACGAGGTGGGAGAGCCGACAAGCTGCTGGCTATCATGCAACTAGCTCCTTCCGCAATTAACCTTCCCCAAGGCCGAGAAGCGCTATATTCTCTACGATTACTCGTCTACGCTTAAATTAACCAACCTTCTAGTGGCGTGAATATCGACACCATTAAATGGGAAGCAGAACCTACTATCTACGACGAGCCTCTCACCATAAGAATCAAGAATAGCCAGATCAGCGAGGAAGGGGTGGCTATTAAAGGACGATCCCTGACTTAGTGGGTCAACGAGGATGAGACAGGACTTTATTACTTTAACGCGTATAACGCGAGTGATGGGAAGAGAAGCTGGATAAGTTTCGTATTAGATAATTTGAGATCGAATCCTAAACTAGTGGAACGACTCGAACTTGAGCAGACCCCGTGGAAGCCTCGCTTCTTGCGGACCAAACATAGCCTTGTTCAAATAAAATAGCGCTATAACCTACCTCAAGCTTCTTCGTCTCACTCCACTAAGCCTCTTTAGCGGATCATTGCATACGGTGCCAGGGCTAAGTCGTGCGATGGGTAGACATTAACTATACTACATAAGTACGTACATTTCTTGAAAGTCTGGTCATCTCATTTCCCTCATCCTTCGAGACAATAATCTCACTATAGCTTTCACTGCAATTTATCCAGGTTAACTTCAAATAAAAGCAGATCTACTACTGCTCAGCAAATATTTCGAGAGCCTCGGGCAATTTGATTCCGATAAAGACATTATAGCAAACTACGTTATCATCACGCTTAGAGACAAGAAACACCATGGCGATCCCGACGATTAGGTGCACGAAGGGGAAAGTGTGGATGGGGTCTTCCAATTCTTCAGGAGGAAGAATGCTGGTTTAGATCCTGGGCGTCCACATCGGAGAAAAACAGCTGTCCTCCAGGTGCAACATCTAGCTTTCTGGTTCACAGCTTACGTTTTTAACGAGTGTGGTAAGATACCTTATCACGATTCGGGCCTTCTCCAAGAATTTCAAGTAAGGCAAACATCAGAAATTGGTCGGTGGAACTAACCTGCCTCAGCACAGCATTAGGTTTTTGGTGCTATTGGAGTACGCGGCGGTCTTTGAGAAACTACAATAGTTAGAGTCACGCACGAAACAAACCCAGGGTCTTCCCCTGCCGGTCCAAAGGGGTGCTCATACTGGGCTGAAGGAAAGACTTATTCGAGTCGGCCGTCAAGCCCTTAAGCAGAGGATAAGTGGTCTTTATAATGGCAACAACACGGACCACCCGCAGATTGACGCCATTTTTAAACAGGCAGGCCTGCAGATACAGTTGATGGAGGTCCTGTCACTTGAGAATGAAGTAGATAAAGACCGCGTTCGGGAATCTTATCTTGACCTATACGACGTTACATCAATAAAGCTCAGCGATGTGATGGAGTTATTAGTAAAGTCGTTGCGTATCGAAGACTAATGGGGAGTAAGATATCCCATAATTTCATTCGCTACAGATCATGGAACGGGAAAGAGTACCCGTGAATTGCCTGGCCCCAGGCTATCAAAGGGAGCCAGGCATGGAGTGATATATTGGATCGGCGGGGAGTGTTGTATCTATAGTGAGGACAAGGCTAGGCTCTAGCGCCTTTCGGTCTATGGGACTAAGGCGAGGGAAACAATGCCAGCCTATATTTCACTTACAGTATTATTTCTTATTGCGTACTTATTTTCTTTATATCATCAAATAATTAACAGTTTCAATGGTATCTCTTTACCTATCACTAACCTAGATTTCCGGGACTAATGTAAGGCACCCCTGAATGACCGCCTCTCGACTTACCTCCTCCTCTTCCCTCACGCATAATCGTTATAACTCGACGTTTTGAGAACCAACCATTCTCTGACGCCAAAGGCCTTTGCAGAGCAGCTTTACTACCGAGCAAACGAATCTCTATTGTCCGACTAGTGACTTAGTTCCTACACCACCGTTATATATACTCAAAAATCACCGGCTAAGACATTAAGTAACAACAGCTAAGCCCAGCTTCCCTCGGCCTTCTTCTCCTGCCGTCCCTTGATCTTCAGTGCAAGAGGCCCGCACTTTCTCGCTGGATGCCATTTCTCATCATGACTCCAAAAGAAAGTAGCAAGAGCTCTGGCGACAGTCAAAGAGATATACCTATACATATTCGAACGGTGCGTATGGAGTACATCCTTCACAAAATCTCGCTGATCACCTCCTAAGACCTCCCGGGACTTCACGTTCGACCAAACCCTGGTTATCCTATATTGCCTATTCGTAAGAACTGGACATCACTGCCGAAATGGTGATAATAGGCAGTTGGAGGATATCATCCGAAGAGAAAAGAACAGCTGGAAGCTAAGTGTCACCTCAATGGAACAGCCATGGTCGCCTCAGAACGCCGAACAATACGAGTTGGACGTATGGGATAGTTTCGCTTCTGCCCTCACCTCAGCCTGCTCAGGATTGACAATCACGATACCCGAAATACAAGTATAGTTGGGCCATATTAATGAACAGCTAAAACGACTCGGGGAGCTCTCCTACGTGGACTATTTGACAAGGCTGCGGCCACTTACTTCCAATAAGTTCGATTGGGAAAGAAACGTCCGGTTGATTTATTGCTACCATGCGGTTACAACTCTGAACCCGAAGCTACCGAAAATCTGGGAGCATCACGAACTGGAGAGCCTGACCAACATCCTCGCGAGCTCTTCAATGTTTCCGGAACATGTGACAGTAGATCACCTCAAATCCATGGTCGAAAAATTGCGCCTGCTATTCAAAGGGCCCACGAATTCAACATCGATTCCCAGGTCCGGCGAAGATGGCCGAGACAGGCTTGAAGTTGGTGACAGAGGATTGACTGGCACCAAACGCCCTTCTCAGGAGGAACTTTGTGCTGGTAAGAGAGTAAAAGTTACGCAACCAGACTCCAACAACGTAGTGGACCTATAATCTCAGGTGGAATGGGAGAATACTTGGAAATATTACTAGGGTAGAGATAGTCATCGTTGCTAGATCGTCTTAAAGCCTGCTTTGGCCTAGCCTTTAGTATTCACCGACAAAAGAAAATGATGACCGTTGACATCGTCTATGTCAAGTAAATTAGAGATGTAGGCTACCTCCAGTATAGTATCATAGGAAAGTACTAATTCGCCCATTTCCAGAGATTTCTAAATAAGACCAGAGAGGTTCAGACTTCTTAGTCTACTGATCCGATTGATTAAGCTTTCACCCCCTCGCACAAGTCCTCGGAAATATCGTATATCGCAGTGGTGCTTCTGGGAAGTTTGTCTGTTTCGTCTCCTCTGATGCTTGCATGTACTTGTTGATCATTGATGTCAAATATTGTCGTCTCAAGAGCATGATTTCCACTTTATGTGTCGCCTACTGTGCACTGTCTCTCCTATTTCCTGATTTTCCGTCTTCAGGCCATAATCATTTTACGGCTTTTGGAAGACCAATGCTCACATCCTCCAAAAGGGGTTTCCTGTATCAAAATCCTACCGTGAAGACGACGATTTCTCTCTCAAGAGATTACGACCGAAGTTTACTTGTCACCACTGGGTCAAGATCATGGATCGGGAGCGCAAACTGAGGCAAGGTCTACTCATATTGTGCTGCTTAATAGCTGTCTCTGGGGTTCACTTCGAAAACGGCGACACAAGATGGCTGGAGGACCTGCTGCAGAGGGAAGAAGATGCATGGTCCCCAAGAGTAGGACCAGAGGACTATTGGGATCTAAAAGATGCACGGACACGGCAGAGTGGCAGCTGGCATGGTTGCGCGTCAGCCTTTGCGTCGGCCTTCCCAGGGCGGCATCCAAAATATCCGGAGCTGCGCAGCCAACTGAGGCATGCTCTTGAAGAGATGAGCCTCCTTACAGACAGTCCTCAACAGAAACTATCGCGCGGACTACGGCAATATACTTGGGAACATTTTGATTGGAAAATGAGCCTTTGGCTGGTGCTTTTCAGTTGTGCAGTCCCCTTCACTTGGCCGTGCTCCTCCAAAATCTGGGAGACACAAAGACACGATCTCCAACAACTGGCATCCTTTCTAACCACGTCGAGCCTCTTTGAAAATGAAAACCTCACTACAACCCTACTTGAGGACTGGATACAAAAGCTTGCATCACTGTTTTGTAATCCTGGAGCAGAGTAAGTTTTGTTCACAAGACTTTGTGGCTATTAATAACCTATTACTTCTGCAGACCTGCCGAGCCAGGGCCAATCTATGTTGTGGCCTTCTGGGTGTGTGAAGAAAGCGACGACATCTTCATCGCACATTTTCAAACACTGCGTGTTCGCTCTACTCTTTGTAGAGACACCGGCCCCGAGCCTACGAAATACCAGTACCGATGTATCTTTGAAAAGAATGAATCATGTTCTTCATTGATCGACAACAATCTCGTCATCGGAAAACGGGTGCCGAAATACCACGATGCGGGCCTCTACTCAGAGTCTGCACTCCCATACTGGAGAGAAATTGTCCGAAGGTCTGCATTGCTCTTGGATCACCGTTGTCCAACGCCCGTCGTGGGTGACGGACGTGAATTCGGACCGGATGAACCAGAGACACTCAAGGAAGTTAAGCTGACTAGATCCTATTTCGTTTGACAGGGGAAAGACCATATCCTGCTGAGGAAGGAAATCACGAAAATCTGGGATTGTATTGCCATCAACTTATTCCACAGGAGAGGCAAAACAGGGAATGGCTTCGCTTGAGTTTGAAGGACCATTTTTTGGTCCGGAGCACCGTATAGTACTTACTTCGGCGAAAGAAGCATTCTTACAAGAATTTCCCAGCTTCTAATATATTGAATTAGATGGTTGCAACATCAGGTCCCAGCTGTTATAATCAATATTCACTTTAGATAAGCGTGCAGTAGAATAGGGTGGTTGCCTCAATGCCAGAGGGCTGAAATGCTCCAAGGAAGGAGACGCGTAGCATAGAGTTGTTGCAGCCGCTCAGCTAGTCCAGCCGATGCTCGGGCCCATGGATTAGGGCATATATTCAGGTATCTCCTAATTTCGAATCTCGTCTACCCCTAGGTCCTATAATACTTTTCAGCATTGCCCTCGATGTACCTTTCTTTAAACTCAAGGCTCGGCCGTACGCCGTCTGCAAGAATCTACTGGGACACTGGAGCGTCAAAGTGCACCGAAAAGGGCCACGACGACCAGGTCTTCACACCATCACAATCTGGAACTTTCGCCGCATGACTCCTGGTCAAGACCATCGTCATATAGGGAAGGCGGTGTTTATGTCTTGATTACTAGCAGTCTTATGGCTTCAACGGGTGGATTATATTTACATTCTACAACGAGTGTGACTTCGTGACCACATTTGACGAAGTTTCAGTTTACTAAAGCTGTCTAGGATGCGTGTCCTGCCCTCTGGACCACGATCAACCCTCACGCCTCCCAGATGCCTTCCTTCCCAGGCCATTCCTACCAGTCTCGCCTACCTCATACGGTGGAAGTATGATTAGCTCAGCTATAAGCAGCCGCCGATGAGTGCGCCAAACTGACGCTCCGTCTCCGGACCAAACGAAGCAGTATCTTCAAGACTCGATGCGAATGAAGAAGAAGGAGAAGAAGGAGAAGAAGGAGAAGAAGGAGAAGAAGGAGAAGAAG
>KN846952.1:124951-154662 GCA_000835395.1 Exophiala sideris | reverse complement strand
AGAAGAAGGAGAAGAAGGAGAAGAAGGAGAAGAAGGAGAAGAAGGAGAAGAAGAAGAAGAAGATACAGGGATTCAGGACGTTGACTCACAGCTCCCTGTTGGCATCAGAGCTGGTTGGTGGTTACGAAAGTCCAGATTTATCTGCTATATGAATATACAACCGGCTGTAGCTTTCAGGCCATCGAAGTATATCAAGGTTACAATCCATGTGTGGGTTTCATCTCCGCCTACATCTCAAGAAAGATAAGATGATGGTGGTCGGTCTTTCGCGCTACAACAGTATGTAGTTGGCGGCAGTTCCAATTGAAACGCATCACCATGTTCAGGAGGTCCAGAGTGCTATCGGCACTGTTTCCGGCGATGAGTTCAGCTCTGATGTCCAATTTCCAACTGCGCTGACACATTCAATATCAATCAGTCGGGTGTCGTATCTATGTTTTCGTTAGCTGGCTAGGTTTCCAACGGGCAAGTATGAACTCACAAAATTGGGCTCCTCGAAGACGATGGGCTCTTTTCGTGACCAGAATTTGACTGTAATTCCCACCACTGGTGCGATCAACATGAAAGTCGGTGAGATGGATCTGCATGAATTCTGGTCGTGCAAGGCCAAGTGAACGACCTCCTTATATCCCCCGCACCAGTATTCGACGGAGACTGACTCCGGGCACCGTTCTACTACATGTGCCGAAACTGTGATCCAGAAGATATTACCGCATTCGCTAGCGGAGATCGTTGGGTAAATATCGACAATAGGCCGCTTCATAATCTTCGCCGTAGGTGATGATAAAATGGTCTGCTCTGTCAAAAAGGCCCTAGAATTTTTGGTCGACCATTAACTACAAGTGCTTTGATCACGGTCCAAAAGAAATAGTGGTTCATTATAGGAGATATATATATTCCAGCTGAGAATATACACCCTACTTGAATCTTGTCATTTTGGTCCTTTCGGCTCGACCGATGCCCATAGTTCGCTTAAACGGGCCACTATAGGCGGCGTTACATGAATCAT
This sequence comes from Exophiala sideris, assembly GCA_000835395.1. Classification (NCBI taxonomy): domain Eukaryota; kingdom Fungi; phylum Ascomycota; class Eurotiomycetes; order Chaetothyriales; family Herpotrichiellaceae; genus Exophiala; species Exophiala sideris. The sequence continues at coordinate 153,653 of KN846952.1, read as the reverse complement.
ACACCTATAGTTTTACGAAACTAAGCGCTCTGTCATGCAGAGACGTCGTGGTGGCGACGATCGACTCCTGTTTGGCGTTCTTAAAAGTTAGTGGCGCACCATAAGTCGTATTTAAACTTGGCCACGACCTGGACCCGCTGGATAAATGTGAGAAAGTAGTCTCCTCGCCGTCGGTAGCGAGGGCTTCCCACGCCACGTTGAAAGACGTCTCGAGACACTATACTATCCATTATCAGCTTTGGTGTTACCGTCGTCTCCTAGGAGGTGTAGAAATTCGCCCCATCTGTTAATTTTGTTCTAAGGTACTTTGGCGATGGAGTTCATTCACCCTACTTCCAGAAGTGGAAGTGATCTCAAGATTGTTCCCGTGCCTGTTATTTGATATGGGTAAGCTCGAGCGTGGCTCACGCCGCTGGTCCATATATCATGGTTCCGGAAAACCCGTATCTTTTTCTGCCTAAACAATATCAGTTCGGTTATTACAATACCAGTATATCGCCGCTAAGATACTATCCAAAAATATTGGCTAGGGGGGCTGCAGCCTTCGCAAAGCTCGCCCTGGGCATCATGCCATAACTATCTTGTACCCTGATCCATAACAGCACTGTGACACTCAACGTGAGAATCATTCCGTCTTCATCTAGCCGGAGGACCACCATCGCTCCCTAACTCCCGAAACAGTAACTCAAAGACCATCTCAGTCGTAACTAATCAGGACAAGTGGGGAGAAGACGAAGTTCCTCCATATTGAAGTCGACATTGTGCTAACCTAACGAACTGTAATCTAAATCCAACTTGAATCTCGTCATCTTGATCTTTTCACTCGATTGACGTCCACATCCCGCTCCGGCGAGACGCTATTAGCCTTCATGTAGACGATTAAACCCTATACCAAGGCACTCCCAGCAAACACTAAGCTTCCTCTATCCACGTCGTCCTTGCTTAACAGGGGTCGTCTTTCGTTTAGCAGTCTTTGCGACAGCTCGTAATCATCGGCGTTGCACGAGAGGGAACAGTGGGTCCAGTCTGCCTCCAACCATAGATTGAGAGACAGGAGTGTCTTTCCAAAATATTCACTATCGGCAGTGAAGAGATTCCCTGACCGTGAGGCCACTGCACACCTGTTGACCTCACTCATTCGATTTTCACATGATGTCCTCGGGCGTAACTAGGCTTTCCTTTAACCACGAGCCGACTCTTCCGGTCATTGAAGTCGGCCTCTTGAGTGCCTGCAGTGGCTAACATTCAGTTTAGCGTGAGTAACAAGTCTGAGTAGGGCTTTTGCTACAAACCCGTAAAATACGTCTCTGCGGACAATCCCCCCTCCTCTTCCCCACCGCGAGGCAGCTCTCGCCCTCTTTCGCAAGCGTCGCAGTTGTGGAGGTCGGCTTGTTCGTGAATGTTTTGCCGCGAGTCGGTAAAGATCCAAGATGAGCCCATGCCAGCGGAGAACATCAGGGTAAGGGACTTCTGAGAGGTTGAAATATATATTGAATGTAACACACACCGTCCGCGTGGGTAACTAACATTAGAAAGGAGGACCGCTAGTGGCGCACGAGGTGATGCACGGTTTGCTCGAACACTGGGTTTTTCGTGAATGTGTATGATATCGCCTGGATCCACATTTTCAATTCCAAGGTCGTGACTTTCCTGCCCTATCTGCCAAGTCTGTCCGTGCTGGATACTTGATACAGCAGCGTGCTCTTGCTCCGTAGAGGTCGTCTCGTCCTGGGTATCAGCATAAATGGTTATTGGCGATGATTGAAGCGCTCTTCGGACCATGATCCAAGGAGCAGAGAGAATTGACCCCAATACATTGTGAAATCTGAGCAAGAACGACGGCCTCGGATATTTACAATATCTTAGGTGCCTTATGACAACCACGGTGGCCTGGCTAGAGTCAAGCCCAGAGTGACCAGGTATCGAGTTAATCCATTTCTGACTCTCTTTGTCGAGTTGACGGCTTTTTTGGAGTTTCATTTGAAACGAAGCGCTTGCAGAAACAGTGGGTGCCGTAGTAGCCAGGTTGATATGTTTACACCAGGCTGGGAACCGTTCCCGGACTTCTAAACCGGCATGCGCTGCTTAAAGCTTGGCAGATTTGTGATGCCCCGGATATAATCATAACCGGGTTCATCCTTCAACTCTTCACTTCACTTAATCTTGAGTCTTGATATCTTTAGGGAGTTGGTTCGCTTACATTATTCGTCCCATAATATTTCGTACACCTCGTATAACATTATGGTGAAGGGGTGAAGGGCTACTCACTGTGCACAGTTACTCTCAGCTAATTCTATCGCGCACAAGTATAGCACTCACCTTGGTACGTACAACCCAAGTACGACATATTAAAAGTATGAATAGCGGCATGACCCTTCTCCATGCAGGCGAGGAAGGCGCCAAATTCTGCGCCAGTCATGTCGGACCGCAGCTAGGAAGCCTCATTTGGCCGAGCTAAAGGGTACGTCCATTCATAAAGGCCGCATCAGCGATTATCATTGGGCGGATCGCGTCACAAGAACCACACATCCATAAATCATCGTGTGATACAAATCAGATATCTAAGCCACGGCGAATCACCATGACTACTGATATGGGTCTTGGAAGGACCCCGGGGGTCTTTCTGAAGAGCTTTAAGAGCGGTGCCGATCGGCGTCGCTGATACTCATGAGACTTTCGGGGAAGTTATTCCCGCAAAGAAAATTAGGTTTTAATAGGGATATTAAGGAGGTAGAAGTGATCATTGGATGAGAATACCTGTATATGAAACTGACAGGCACTAGACAAGCCTCATGTCCGTTCACTGCAACTTTGGGTAGTTGTTGGCTTGTGCCGCCATTGGAGAGGCTGCGTAAGTATAGCTCCACATCTCCTTGCACTTCCTAGCCAACATTCGTTACGCGCCGTACTAATCTCTGTTGGTGTTCTCCTACTTCCCTGGTCAGAAGAAGGATGCAAGTAATGCACGGCGATTGGACCCTCCTAGTACTCCCAGATGTTACCCTCCTAAACCTTAACGTACATATAAGAAAGAAGGGGTCGAGAACTTAAATGTTCGGTGGAGACGAATGAATGCTCAGGTGATGTCCTGGTGTAACTGACGCCATTTTCGTCTCCCTACTCCACTCTGTCGAAGGTCCTTTTGTCCCTTCCCAATATAGTCGAGAAGCCATGGTCAACAACGGAGGGTCGATTAGCTCGGTAAATGACCGATCTTCCGAGGGGTCCGGGAATGCTTGCCGACACACACTTTTGCCTCGCTTCATGGACGCATCTCCAGGCTTTCATTCCCTATCCTACTTCCTTGCCCTCTTCTCTCTCACCATTTTCGCGCTTGACCTATTACCTGGTCACTTACTACCTCTCTCACCCTTATTACTTTGTCGATTCAAGTTTTGTGAAAGGCCCATGCGCTCTCTACCATATGTCTTTCTCAACGAGTCCTCCATTATTTCCTTGAGCTGGGCGACTTCGAGAAACTCATTCCTTCCTCCATATTAGACCACTCACTTAGCCCCAGTATATCTGGGTTCCCTCAGATGAAGGAGAATTCGTTCGGAAGGGAGAGATGAAGTGCGTCTCACAGCCTGTGACTTCCCTTTGTCGTCGTGATAGTAACACGCAAAGTTATCGGGCGGGATCAGGAGGGCTCCGGGTTAGCCAACGAATTGACCCCGTTAATGAGAAGAACAGCTTCAAGATTGAGCACTGAGAGTCCGCATCTTCACCCGGGAGTATATCCGATATCTTGCCTTGCTGGTCAGAACTTCGATGGCCTATCTGGGCGAAGACAGGAACAGCCTATAAGGCGCACAAACATTCCACCACCCCCCCCCAAATTGAGATACGAATTCACAATGAACATAAGTGCAGTTATTCTCGATTTCGGCCCCAAAGCGTCTCTCGAACGACTAAGCGAGGCAACCTAACTTGACTAGACTATTTCATGACAGGTCATTTTCTTCTCTTACATGTGGGAAAGCCCACCAGCAGGATGATACTGCCGATACAGCAGAATATACATGACTGCAAAATCACGTTCCCTATTTATGCTGTCTCTTAGAACGATCGTACTCGTAGGAGACCACCACTTCTATCACAACGTACTCAGTGCTTCGGGAGAATCAAGAACTCTAGCATCCCTAGCGATGAAGGTGAGTATCGCCCTACATTATGTCACCGATCGAAGGTCAGGGACGATTTCTTCGCGGGTACATAGCATAGTAGCCTCTCCTCAAAATCTCAGAAACAAAGCCTAATAAGCACCTGCTATATTTTCTGGGCTGGATGCACATTTTTCTTCGTTGGCTGTATAAATATTGTTCTGCGTTGCGCCATATCGCCATGCATATAGTCCAATGCTCCATGCTTCTGGTTCTCCGGTGTGCTGATCTAGCTCCATCGTTTCCCGGGATCCTTGTCATGTTTTGGTGCTTCGACCGGGTCATAATGTGCTCCGGATTCTTCCATCAATGCTGCGAGGCCTTCTTTACGATCTAGCCAGGCAGAATCCGACCAGAGTCCACAATCAAGCGTCGAGATATCACCCCAGCCGATTTATTCGTGGCCGAAGGGCTGTATAGTGTCATTATGCAGATTTGGCGGTGCCGCAGCCCACGGTAAGCTGTAGGTTGGCTCCTCATTCCTCTGGGAGCAGGACAAATATTGTTGAGCGTCTGGAAAGCAACTACTTGAGGGGCTTATATGTGGCACCCATGTGCATGGAATGACCATGGCGAAGAAATATGGCTGTGCGAAGGGACATATGACTGGAAGCGTGATGATCCCAGACACTGGCATGATTGTTGGATAGATGGGGATGCTAGGAACGCCGATGCCACACCATGGATTGGCCGAAATAGAATTGAGCTTCCACCATGCCTCGCCAGACAACGACCCGTCCCAGACTGGACCAGGTCCGCCCGTCTGTTGCCCCGCGTTGATTTGCATGTGCGACATCTCAATCGATCTCTGGACTCATAGGTTGACCTTTCAAAGCGTGCTTACAGCTGATTTTCAGCGATAGAAGGACCAGCTTATATGCTTATCACTGAGCCTGAAATTCAACCTCGAACTGGGATTGCAGGCCAGATTTTCGCCTAAAATCCTTCGATTACCGCAGACCAATCAAGTGATCTATAGCACACTCGTCCCCGCATTCCAATTCGGAACTCTTCCCCCCCGGGGCCGAACTTCATTTTTTCAAAAGCTTACCCTTACCCCTTGTCGTGCTTTCCTGTACCTTACTTCAAACCCCTGAGGCGCGCAAATCAGCCCGCGAGCGAACCTAATCGTTTCCCCGAGCGAAAGAAAGACCTTCGCCAAGGGCAATATACGAAAAGTAAGGAATCTAACTGGCGAGAAAGGGTACTGTGTAAAGAACAGGGATTACAACGTATTGGATCTCAGGAGTCAGACTCGTCTCGCCCCAAGGAGGGCTGAACTCTAATTGGCTGACCAATCACGCGCCTTGATAAGCCATCCCATCCCCAGTCCGAAAAATGTTGACCAACACGCTATTCTGGCCGCAGGTAGGTCGCTGCCTCTGATCTTATTGCTGCCAAGGACAATAGTCGACAACATCAACTCAGGCTACGCGTAATGAATACCACTCTGGTCGTAGCTCGACATTGGCGATGAGGAGGCGTGAGAGATCGTGCATAAAGGGTGGCAGGTTCGATGTCAGAATTGCATATGGAAGGTACAGCGAGGGTCGAAGTTGCTAACTCGGTGGTGAAGATCATCGATGCCACACTCGGTCCGCATGGGGCGATTTCTTCGCCCCACCTAAGGATGCGGCATCTCAATTGCCCAAGTAGCTATCGTTGTACTGTTCTCCCCTATCGACATCGACGAGAAATAGGAAAATCTTGCTGATGATGGCTCCAGGACGAATTCCTTGGGACGTTTTCCCAGACTTCTTGCGTGGGATAGGTTAAACGACTTGAGAACGGGAAATAATCGGACTAGGCTGCTCTACAGTGGACATTACGTCTCCCAGTCCACGGAGGAGGACTTCACCTCTGGTTCTACAGTATGTGCTGTGTGAACATATTCAACCTTCAACCACTTCGTCGGTATCCTGCCCTCCTTGACGAATTATGCAGGACAGTGCTCGTCCATCGACGCCCTGCCTCGAGTCCCGTATTACACACTAAATCCCCTTCTTGTGCACTCGAAGTTGCTCTACGGACGAGATAGATTCAACGACATGGTCCACACACATCTGACCCCGGTCAAAGAGGCGACCTCATGGTCGGCAGCTCTCGTCGATGCTTTTCAAACCCAACTACAGTCCAGTCACCGTAACGGATTTCAACTCAGACCTGTTCTACATGTGAGCACTCTTGCTAGGCTTATAAAGACTCCCTCGACCGTTGTCTTACGCCATCCATTCCTCTTCCGGGTACTCCTCTTACCACTTGATGCATTTGAAACTCGTACATTTTGACCACTCTGTCCTGTAGTACGGAAGGTCCTTCTCTTCGCCCTCACACCAAGCATCAAATGCTCAAGTCTCCGTTTGTTCTTGAGAGATGGCCACCGTGGCTGGATGCGTGCAAAGGGTACCAAAAGATCTCCATCGACTGCACTACGGTTCCAGAGCCACCAAGTCCCTCTGGGTTGTCCTTTGGCGAAGCACATCGGCAGCAGCTGCGACGACAAGGCTCTATGCTCCAAGGCCAGTCCGTGACTCTGGCAACAAAAGAACTAACACAGGCAAATATTCCCGCTGAAAGGCCAACGACACTAACGGAATCTTCATGGGAATCCTCGGTCGACGTTAACCTCGTCGACGTTTATGAAGATGCTTTAGCGCAGTATATATCCACCGAAGTTGGCCATCTCGAGTATGTAACGTGCACTACACAGCATCCACGCCGGCGCTCTACCCTAGGGCTTCCAGCGCCCCCTTTGTCAACCAGCAGGCGTCTCCTAGCCACGCAGGACCACATTCCTGGTATCCATTCGAGCCAAGTACGGATTAATCTCGATCCTTCATTCGTGTTTCTGCGCAAAGAAGAGGTGGATCTTCAATGTGTCACAGTTCTTTGGGCCGGCAAGCCAATCCTTTGGGTCGTTATTCCACCGAGGCAAGCTTCCATACTGGAAGGACGTCTTGCTGAGACTCTGAAAGTTTCGCAAGCCTACAGTCAATTCGTCCGCCATGAACATATCGTGGTGCCTCCGTCGGTGCTTCGAGGCTGGGGGATCAGCTTTGACATCTTCCTCCAGCGACCCGGAGATATCGTGCGCACGGACTACCTAAGCTATCACTGGGCATGGAATACTAGATCCAACGTGATCGAGAGCGTCAGTTACTGCGAAGAGGACTGGTCCCCTTCACCCGTATACAGATACTGTGGGAAGTCTATCGGCAAGTGTAGTTCGAATCCTATCACTGCCGCGGCCATGACAGTCTGTGAGTATCATCCGCTAAAGTTCTCCGATCAATGAGATGATCAGACCGAAGAAGACAAGGAAGGCCATGATCCATCTCCTGAATCTAGTCCACATCCCGAGATTCCTTGCGATGACGGCACTCCGACAGACACTCACGTCGACGTACATATGTCCCTGGACTCTGACGACGAGATTGAAAAAGGCACAGAAGGTTCTGGAACCCCCAGGCCGCCGTCTACTCCTGAAAATGAGCGCTTAGCTGTTGAAAAAGGTTTAGAATACCCCGACGTGCAGTTCAGGGACCCTGAGTATTACATCTCCACTGAATATCAGTCTACAAGACGTCTCCCGGGTCCACGCAGCGACTCCCCGATACGTGATTGGGTCTCTGACAGCAGCGAACCAGGGTCGTCAGAGCAGGAAACAGTCAATATCGAACATGGTCCAGATCGCTTCGCCGGAGAGCCCTCTGAGTTCCTCCGGCAATCTTCGCCAGTGGGTCCGGCACCATCTGTCTCATCCTTCAGCACCTCCAGAACCGCAAACTCCGCCATGGCGTCCACAGAGGAAACTGGTTCGACTGTTGGCGATACGTGCTCCATCGCAAGTGTGCCGAATGTAACCGCTTCCGCTGCTTCCTCACAAGCGAGTTCGCCACTACATTCGGGAGCTGCAGAAAGACGACCATCATACGCCACACCTTCCAGCAAGGCACAGATAGATCGGACTGCAAATTTCCCACCGCTTGACCGACGATAACAAGAAGAACAAGTGAGACACGATATCGATTCCCTCATTGAGTTTAGTTGCCGAAATCGAGATACAATTCCCTGGATCACCACCAATCCGCAAGGCGTTGAGCACATGTTGAATACCTTTCGACCGGACCAGTGGCTCAATGACGACGCCGTGATGGAAGTTCTCTACCGCATGACCATGGGCCACGATGACGTGCACGTGGTGGAATGCCACGACTTCAGTGCCGCATACCTCCAGAACAACCCCACCAGGATTCGCAGGTGGCAGACGCCGTCCATAGTTCTGGTTCCCGTTCACCTCGAGTAGGCTCATCACTGGTTCCTCGTAAGTTTACATTTCGTCCAATTTCAACTCATTGTGCATGAGCACGAGAATATAAGGACACGGTCTGTTGCTGAGTTTATTCTATCCGCGCCCCTAAGCATTAGTGAGTGGACAGTGTTATACGGAGATGTAGGTCCTTCTCCATTTTCCATCCCCTAACCAGCTTACCTATTCAGGTTCCAGATAACGATGGAAATAACTGCGGAATCATTTTACTTAACCAAGCTGATAGAATTATGAAGCCGAGTAACCAGAGTTACCAAAGCTTCAACTCTCTACGGAAACGTTACCTACGAATGGTTTTAGCTGACCTTCCCACTAAAGCTTCACCGAGCCCCTTGTCATTCTCCAGCAGTGTTAGTACCATCAACACTCCATTCACGACAATAGAGAGCCCCAGGTCCGATCTTACCACGAGGAAACTTCCCAAGTTCGATGACCTGCGAGCCGAGGTTCAACTAACATATCTTGCCTCCGCCATAGGATGTAAAGAGGTCTTAGAAGACATCCGAGACGCGATGACCATTCTGCGAAACTCGTCCCATCAAGTCCGCAGCGATACATAAGCTGCCCTACAGCTATACGACTATAGTCGAAGTCTTCAGCCAAATATCTTCTCCAGTCTCTCCCACTCTAACTCTAGCATCAATGACGCTCTAAGACTCTACAATATAGCCAGACTATCCAGCCGTAACCCGAAAGACAGTGGTACCGCCCCACCGCAAGGAGATATAAATGACATTTAATTAGCTCTACAACTTTATTCCAGAGGACGCGTATACGCCAAGATAGATAGCCTCGAAAGAGACTTCGCAGCTATATATATCGCTTCGATATATAGCGCACTAGTGAAGGCTTTTCGAAAGGAAGCGAAGACGGGAAAATCGAAGGAAGCAGAGAAGCAGGCGGAGCGTGGTATGCGCGGTCGTGGTTCAGATACGCGCGCTTACAACTATATCTTGAGATACGCTCAGCAAGACAACGATCCCGCCGCTCTTCGAAACCTTAAGAAGGCCAATTATGGGGGAATTTGACTACATAAATTCAAAAATATCTGCGGACCTAGGTACCCGTTATGGATATTGCGACCTACCAGGATGATCCCTTGTCCTCTGGATCCAGAGTACAAAATTAGGCCAGCTTGGTGAGTGTCCTGTACATATATACCCGTGAGACCGATATTTATATGTTCGTTAGGTATGAAAGTGTTGATGAAACCGGAATTAAGTCAATGGTTCGCCTCGTGAAGGACAGAAACCCTCGACTTTGGGAGTTTTTGCCGCGATTTGAGCAGGGCATTATCCAGCTATTGAGAGGTGAAGGCTGTGACGATGAACTAGTCGAACAGCTCGAGAGCTTACACTCTGGTGAAATGGGCCATTAGCTATGATTGCCATCTAGTAGAACGCGAGAGTATTCAACCAGTTCCAAATCTGCTCCATGGCACGTAGTCGAAACTTTTTCTCTCACGGTTAGAAGGGTTTCATTGATTCCACAAGCGATAGCCTTCGTTCAAGATGACGTGTTACGATCTTTCGCCGCAAACTGTAGTAGACCTGCGACATCCTCTCGGTCTTTCAGAACTGTGATCGGAAATTTGTTTTGCTGTGAGCTGTCATTCAGCCTTCAAAACATGAGCCGGAACATTGGCTAGTTACGCACGAAGATCAGATACGAAAGTGAATGGGTTGTGCCGGTGAATCAGGAATGGAGAACTTTGGTTGAAATTCAACATTGCAAGTATCTGCCTGCGACTGTCCCAAACGTAGTGAACTACCCCAATTAGCCCCAGGATAACAATGTGGTGGTATTTCTTCAAAACGTTGGTATTAATTCTCTCGTGAATAGAAACCAGTGAGAAGAATACTGTATGAAGGCTATGTTGTACACAGACTGGACTGGACTGGGACTTCACCTTTACACACACGAAGAATTATTTCAGCCCCACCGTCCCTGATCCGGGCAAAGACTGCAGAACTAATTTCTGATCACATGCATGTGCCGACGCTCAAAACGCCATGGTCACGTGTGAGCACCTCGAAGCGCCCATGCTTAGCGCCAATCGAATGTCCCACGATCCAGCTGCATCCGGACTTCTACTGCATTACATCAGACGTGACGTTGAGCCCGACTGCGGGCGCTGCCACGTGCAAGCTGCGCCCTGACGCAGCCTGGCGCCCTCTGCCCTCTACAGAGCAGGCTGTGCGCAATCAACTCGTCCATTCTTCCGTGCTTGAAATGCAGACTTTGCGCCGCTATGCTGAACGAGCTCCTCGAGTCGCGCCCGTCCCAGAACGTGCCCAGCCCGCCGCCCACGTCTCACGATGCGCCTTTTAGAGCGCAAACCCGACAGCGACCTCGTCTTTCGCGAGGTTACTCATAATGACGCCGCAGCCTACGCAATCCTTTCCCATACTTGGCTAGCACACAATACTGTAGAGGTCAGCTTTCAAGATACGGAGGCAGGCATTGGCAAGAATAAGGCTGGATGGAGGAAGATCCAGTTCTGCGCGGACAAGGCTGCGGCTGATGGTCTGCGATTCTGGATAGATCCCTGCTGCGTCGATACGAGGAATAATACCGAGCTCTTTAGAGCTAACCTCATGTTCCATTGGTATCAGAAGGCCGCTCGGTGTTATGTGTTTCTCACTGATGTCTCGGCACATGATGGCAAAGAGACGTCTCAGCAACACGTCTTGCATGGAGAGGCGGCCTTCAGGAAAAGCCGATGGTTCACGCGAGGTTAGACGCTTCAGGAGCTGCTTGCACCAACATTGGTGGACCTTTTCCGTGTAGGTGAAAGACTGGGAAGCCAGCCGACATTGGAGCTCATTATCCACGAAACCACCGGTATCCCAAAAGCAGCTCTGAGAGGAGAGCCTCTAGATAGCCTTAGCCGTGATGAGCGGATGTCTTGGGCATCACAACGGCACACCAAGGAAGAAGAAGATCAAGCCTATTCGTTACTCGGTATTTTCGGCGTTTCCATGCTACTGAACTATGGAAAAGGGAAAGAGAAGGCTTTGAAATGACTTCAGGAAGAGATTGAAAAGATCTATAAAGGTAGGTGTCCCTCAAAGCCTTAACAAGCGATAGAGCTGACCTAATCAGGGAATGACTCCGATCAATTCGCCATCGGTTTCGATTTCTTGACCATTGCTGAAGTTGCGAGATTCGTGGCAAGAGAGTACGAGCTCGCCGAGATGCGCGGAGTGTTGCGCGGCCACAAGTCTCGATCAGAAGTGGTTCTTCACGGCCTCGGGGATCGGAACGACTCAGCTGGCCATCGAATCTACGAGGCAGCGCAAGGAGAAATATGCCGCGATGATCTGGTTGAATGCAAATGACGAGGATTCGCTGAAGTTGAGTTTTCGAGGTATGGCCCACCGTGTCCTCGAGGACCAGAAGAGCCGGCCTTGGCCTTCGCATAGACCTCTTAGTACCGCTTACCAGCGTGGACTTGAATGGAAACCTCGATCAAGTGGTTTCGGCAGTCAAGACTTGGCTCAATCTCCAACGAAACACGCGGTGGCCTTAGTAACGACAATCATGACGACCCGCAGACAGCTAGCAATCTCGGTGGTCGATATATGCCGATTCCTCCCCCGTACTGATCACGGATCGATCATCATCACGACACGGTCGGCCCAAGTTCATCAAGGTTATCGCATTCACATTCAGGTGTTGCGGAATGTTCAGGAAGGCCTTGAAATCCTGCCAAACACGTCCAGAGGGGATAATATTGAAAATGGTAGGTGATCCTGGACAAAATGATGTGATTTAACACCTCTAAACATAGACCCCGACGTCATACGGCTCTACCAAGAACTAGACGGCCTGCCTCTTACTCTCTCTACCGCTGGGGCATATCTGGAGCACGTGAGCACGAGTTTCTCGGATCACCTCAGGCTCTATAAGGCGTCATGGTTAAAGCTTCAGATGACGAGCCCTCTATGAAGTTCTTATGAGGATCGGTCCCTGTACAGGACATAGCCAGATCACCTTCGATCGGATCGAGCAACAGAATGCTGCATCGGCCAAATTACTCAAGTTATGGGCATATTTTGATCGACAGGATGTGTGGTTCGAGGTCCTTCGACAGGCACAAGCCCCCCACGACGAAATGGTGCAGAAGCTGACTGAGGACGAAATGAATTTGAATGAGGCCGTTACGCTGCTGTGCTGCTTCGGACTGGTTGATGCAGACCGGTCCCTTCGGCGGCAATATGGAACTGGAGGATATAGTGTGCACAGCTGTGTACACTCGTGAACAGTGTTTGTACTTAACAAAGACCGGGATGGAAGGTTGGCAAGAAATGGCCTTGAAATCTCTTCCAGGCTTTCCGTATCCCTATGGTTCGCCAACACCTTATTCACATATGGCGCAGCTTGTTCGAAGATCTTCTTTCGAAACCCATCAGGCTCCTGCTGGTGATCGTCGTCTTCGTCGGAATAATCAGAGCTGTTGGGATCACTTCCCCAATAGGCGCCTGAATCGTATGCTTCATCAAAGCCTTGTTCCTGGTCGTTCTCTCCTCCGCCTTCTTGAGGTATTCGAGCCTGGTCGTGCGGACACTGCCCTCTTTGACTGATCAGACAGGACATCGTAGGCGTCCTTGACTCCTGAATATCTCATCAGCATGAACTCATCATCATGCATTGGGGTATTTCGTTTACTCCGAAATGCAGTAGCTTAGTCGTTATCCGTAATCTTATCCGGATGAATATTTGTACAGAGCCGATGGTAGGCTCTCCGAATTTGTGCCTCGGTTGCGAAAGTGGAGAGCTCCAGGATTGAGTATTAATCCCCTACCCTGCACTTGAAGACTCTGTTCACCTCATGGCGCTGAGCTTTGTGTGAGAGGGCATCGCACCTGAGTCTGGAGCGCTGGTTTGCGGGTTGTAAGGGTCGGGTTTGGATCAGTAACACTACCAGCAGATGGTTGTTTCCATCTGTCGTATCATAGAGCGAGGGATAGGTAATTGCCATACCGGTCATGTTTGCGTCGCCATTTACATCAGTCTGAGAGTTACCCTTTTCTACGCGTTCCTTGTCTACGTTACCGGAGCCATTTCCAACGAGTGGTGTAGACTGAAATGTCATCGCAAATTTTTTATCTGCTGCTCATCCCTAAAACTTTGTCGTTCTTATTATCGTGAGTGTAGTTAATTTTTGGTCGGGCAAACAGGTCTATACCCTCGAATGTATTGAGCGAGTAACACGGATTCAGAGTAGAAGCTTGGCCTGGCAAACCTGAGGAACAGAGAGGTAGAAGGATCTTGGTGGGAGTAAGAAGGCATGATTTGAAGGACAAAACAACCTCTTAAAAGCGAACGGAGACCCTAGTCTTCAATAAAAATAGCAACAGACAGTCTAAATTTAACTATCCCAAATCAGCTGACAGCCCTTGGGATATAAAAGCCCACGTGGCGCTGTACGAATCAGGACTGTAACATCCCGTATCTTTCGCAGAAACACCGCAATTATCAAGATATGAGACCCCCAAAACTTGTTACAAACGGTTTTTTCCTTCAACGCGACATGAATTCAAGCTTTCCGCAGATTAATGTCAACATTAATGGCAGTCTTCTATGAGAAATCTTCACCAAGATGTGATCAGGTAATCTCACATGATGTTCCAGTTATATAATATTGGTAACGAACCAATGAACGATTTCCGTACAAAATGTGTGCGGAAATCACTGATTGGATGACGGTGAGTAAGGGAGGGCGCAAATCACGAGACCTGGCAGCGCGGTGACGAACCAATGAACGATTTCCGTACAAAAATGTGTGCGGAAATCACTGATTGGATGACGGTGAGTAAGGGAGGGCGCAAATCACGAAACCTGACAGCGTGTCTTTCTTTGATGTTGGTGACGAACCAATGAATGATTTCCGTACAAAATGTGTGCGGAAATCACTGATTGGATGATGGAGAGGCGAGTGGAGCTGTCATCAGGACACCTCTTGTAATTCTTTCTGGCCCGAAGCAGCGGCTTGCGTGCGAATTCTGTGTCTGTCGCTTATGGTCAATTTCCAAGCGACAATCACGGAGATAAACAGGATAATAATGTTGAACCTACCCCTAGGTCAAAGCAAGATAGTGGTGATTGACTGTTGTTTTTGACTGTGGCATTCTTGATGATAAAACAATGGCGTTGATACATTTTCTGATCATCTTTGGAAGCATCTTCATTTTTCTGAGGTCGTCATGCGTGCCTGACATCCCCACAGAAGAGCAGCTGTCGACTGGAAACGGTTGATTTCCTCCTCCCAAAGGCAGCTCCCGCGTCCAGTCTGCATAAAGAATCTGTCGTCCCTGGAGCTTCTGCTTGTCGGACCTAGTTGGAATGGGTGATGTCGACCAATTGATAAATCATCTTACCCAGTCGCCTCTCGAGAGTTTTGGTAAGTAGATGACCCCAGTTAACACTCTCGTTGAGTTTGTACGGTGGCTGTGAGGTAGAGTGGGAAGAGGATCAGAGAGGAGGGAAAAAAAGGAAGAAAAAGGAAGGAGTTTAGGGTGGGGCAGAGAAAGAGCAGGAGAAAATGAACACCCTGGAGTGGATCTACCATTTCCAAACACGTATCAGTATGAAGACGGGCGAGGGCTCAGTGTCAGACCCATCCAGTATTCCTAATTATGGGTACTGAATGACGTGATACCGTACTGTGCTGTGCTACATCAGTGCGAGCATATGGGCTCCATTCCATCTACCATTTCATCCTTTCTCTCCGATCAGACGCCTCTTCCCTTCTTCCTTCCCTTCCTTTGCCCTTTCTTCTTCCTTTTCCTTTTTCTTCCTTCTTGCCTGTACCCTTTCTTCCTTCAATGTCTCCCTTCTCTCTTCACTTCACAACCACTGAATCTCGCCTATGTTCGTCTATGCGAGAACTCACCCTCCGTAACCAAGAGATTGAGCTTTATTGCCTTTCCAAAGTTAACAAAAGATGCAGCTGAACGAGAATGGATGATAGGCATACCAAAGCTGCACAACCCTAGTTCGTTTACTCAAGCGGAAATGTCCTGAGGTGGCCAGTTTCTGGTGCAAATCAGACGGCGAAGCAATTATGTCTCAATTCCTGTTGATCTTTGCTCTTCAGCAAAAGGGCCAACTCAGCCAAAGACTCGCTGCCGAACAGGATCAGCAGTCGAACATCTTGGCTCCAGGGTCGAAATAACGACGCGAAATTAAGTATCACTATGTTGCTGTTTTCACCTGTCACCCTGGACATTTCCAAGACTCTTATCAGGCACTTCCTTGGGTGAGTGCCCGCTCAGAAACGACAAAAGGCGGAAGTCACAGTGCAAGAAGGCCTCGGCATCCCAAAACGGCAAAAATGCAGAAAAAGTTGACAATTCTTTCCGCACCTTTGTAGGTGCGGAAACTAAAATCGCAAAAAGTCCCGTATGATCCATCCCTCTCTCACCCTCTCTCACTCTTTCACACCCTCTCTCACACCCCCTCTCCCGCCCTTCCTTCTCACCCAACTCTTTCTCACCCCTCTGTCTGTGACCGTACCTGATGGGAATACCCACGTGCCAGGACTGGAGGACAGACTGTAGCTTGATTCGATGTTTACGCGTAAACTTTCGACCCTCTTCCTCCGTACCGCAGTTGGATCCCATATCACGTGATACCTGCAGGCAGCATTGCTGCTGCCTACGAGTATACGGCTACTTATAGCTGTGCCTACCCCCATAGATAGTTTTTCAATCATCACACTCGTTTCCTAGTTCTGAGCTTCAACTACCGCGATAGGACATGGCTTTCAATTCGATCCGTTGGCTCATGCTTTTCTTACTGTACTGCACTGAGCTTACGTTTTGATGATGCCAACTAGGGAGCAGGGAAAGCAACGCGACATAGATATAATGTATTTCTAGTGGCTTCTGATTGGTCAAGTGTTATGAAAAGATGGCCCGAAGACGAAATTTCTCGCTCTCGTCGGTCGTACGCATCCATACTCGAAGTGGCTGACCAAGTCAAACGGATGGACTCAATGCTACTTGTTTTCGAAAGCTGATATTACTCGCACATTTGATTTCAAAATTCCGAATACAGTGCTACACGAGCAGGATGAGTAGAGTAATAACTGAGACCTCGCCTTAGTCTCCCTGGTTAGCGTTGGCACAGCCATAGTTACACACTGAAAGGACTCGAAACACCTACTGCTCAATGCAGCACCCTATGATGCGGCGCAGCCGAAATCACAAGACAACATCACACCATTTTCTAACGAAGGGATTACACCCCGCTTCAGAAGCTGGGTCACAATTGACGTAGAGACCGTGGTGTTTTCTGGACTTAACAACCACACAGCCCACATAGAGAATTGGCTCACTCTTGCCATTCGTCCATCTGATAAAAGCCGCTTCCCAACTCCTTGCCTCCTGGAAGTCAGTCATTGCCCTCCGATTATGGTAACTCACACACCAAGCCGAAAAGGTCTTGACTGCGGTCCCTTCGCAGGAGCAGATATAGAATTTTTCGTCTATTCCTGTGCAACCACTAATAGCTTGAAAGAGCTTTGGCATTCGTTCGAGCGAGCATGTATAGAGTTTCTCACCAAGTCGCCCACAGATATCGTCGACAGAGTGGCTGCTACCCCTGAAGACGCTATATCCTGGCTACGCTCTCATAGTCCCCAGGTTTTCCTGCCGCGACACAGAGGCTACAGCAACTGTCAAGCCCCAAAGGTGAGCTCGTCCCAGCTACCTTATTATCTAAGGTAATGGCCCGGAGATTGTTATGCAAAGTATCACCTGAAAACATTTCCACTGAGCAAGCCACATAAGCAGATCGTCTCGACTTCACCTGGATCACATCCTTTGCCTGCCGGATCACCTTTAACCCGGCTGTTCACCGGCTCCATGGACGAGATTGACCCTCCATTACCGGAAGAACCCAGATGGTCGAGGTTGTACCAGTCAGAAAAAGTTCCCCTGAAGCGAGAAAATAACCAAGAACCCTTCGAAACAGGCGGAGGCCGAGCACCCTGAGAAAATGTTGGTTTCGAACGAGGTTTTCGGAAAAACACGCCAGTGTTGAGACCCCCGATCACGCTTCACTCAGACTCACCTGATACTGGACCTGTTGCGGTTCCTCGCACGACTGCAAGCTTTTACGCGGCTGGCGAATCACGTGAAGTTGGCCCCCAGTTCCATTCCGCTAGAAGTCACATTTTGGCCGGACCGAATGTCGAGCAAGTGTGCTTAACTAGAGTAGAACGGCCTGCTCAGGCACCGCTGAATGCTACTTGTATCTTGGAGCGACCGTAAGATCGGGAGCGCGTACAACGAGCAGGAAGAGTGCCCCTAAGGGAAGAGGTTGATGATTGTGACGGCATCGGGGTCGAAGAAGAGGAGGAGCGCAGCACACGTTCCGTGAGTGGAAGGAAAAGAGCACGTTCAAATCAAACTGTTCACTCACCACGAAAGATGGCGAAGATGGAGCACACTCCTGAGGGGCTGGCCGAGCGTTTCGGGACGAATCATCGTGGTGCGCTCATCTCAACCTTGAGAGGAGAGTGGCAAGTTTTGCGCCTATCTCTATAGACACATCATTCCCAAGTTTTCCAACACTGACGGACGATAAGCATAGGTATCAGCAGGATGATTAGTAGAGAACTTTGCGACATACTTAAGGTTGGCTTCGAAATCGCCGATAAAATTTTAGGGTCTAGTCACAGTTGGACATCGCACCACAGGCACTGTATGATAGATCTCGTTTCGACTTCTGCGTATTCAGGGCGGATCACAGGCTCGTGTAGATGATAGATGAAGAGAGAAGTGGATTCAGAAAGTGAACGTGAGAAGGTATTCAACTCTACAGTACAATTCGCGATGCCGAGTATACAAACATTTACCTAGAGCCACAGACAGGAATTATGCAGTCAGCAGCCGAAAAATTCACCCTTTGGGCCTGTACCTATCCTTCCACGTTGAGACATTAAAAATTCCCATTCGTCTCGTAAAACCTCAACATTTTCAGCGGACAGTGAAGCGCCAGCCATTCGGTGGTCAAGGTATGTCTCTGCCCGTCGCTGGTCTTCGCGACGGCTGCCGGTTCCCCAGAACTCGAGATGTGTAAATCTTCCACTTCCACCACCTCTTGCTCCCAGTCCGTTTGAAGAACCTGCCTCATCCAATCGACGTGGAGGGAAAAGTTGTCATGATTGATAATTCTCTCCGCCAAGCTGCTGGACTTATCGGTCGATTTTGCCGAAGCCGGTCGACTTGTGTATCGATTAGGCTTGTGGGATGGAAGCGGCGTCGATCCGGTGATGTAATGATGAACAAGCAGGTTAATCAAGCAGTCACTGCAGTCGGTCAACCTAAGTGTACCTTATTTCATTGAGTTTTTCAAAAATCCATACGGGAGTAGGTTTTCTCTCGGTTCCCAGGTGTTTTCGGCATCTCGATAACCCAGCCATTTGATTTCATACAGCACTTCCTAACGATACAGGTCGTATTTGGAACGCTTGATGTATTCGACGTCAAATCTTTCCAACTGACCTTTTGGTCGTGATTTCTCTGTCGGTGACCGTTGGTGCTCTTGCCAATCCATATCATTTCCAATGACGGGTAGTTGACCAACGAGACTGGTGTGTGTCTCGTATCTGGACCGCTGGAGTAGAACCTCTACGAGACGGCTACGTAGATTAGGTCGCGTAGACAGCTTAACTGTACTCCCATCATCGCAACTGTAGTCTTTGCCTTTCTGGGCCGTATTTGGTATTCTGGAATCTGTGGCGTTTGCCATGTTAAAGGCCGCGGAGTTGTGTATCGATCTGTGAGCCAGTGACATACACAATAGCAATGCTACCAATAAGAGCCACGTAACTGGAAATAAGAAAGCTTGGAAGATTATACTGCCCTCCATGCGTCCTGCGATAGTAAGTCGGACCGAGATTCAAGGGCACTGCTTAAATACTATAGAAGAAGGCTAGTGATGTATGTATCGTATTTTACTATTGACAGATACGGAGGGGCTCGAAACTCGAAGGGATATTTCGTCTGGAAGTAAGCACTAGTAGCCATAGTTCTCGCAAATGTCCAAAGCTGTTGATACGGAGTACAGTATTGTTGCCCAATTTTTCTCTGCACCATGAGACGCTACAGTTCAGTAGAACCGGGGATGTTCCTGGAGGCTGGCAAAGGTCATCATCAAAGTATATCACATGGCAGGCTAGGGAGACATTAAGCAGTTTTACGATTGCGATCTCCCGTTTAACATTTTCCAGCCTTGTTCTGATGCAATAGTTCACAGGTCCGATGGCACATGTATATGATCTCCCACACGAAATTTTCTTACTGATTGTCCAGTATCTGTTAATCCAGCCTCACGGCACGAGTGACTCCTGTGGCGATTTATCTGCAGTTTCACTGACTTCGAAACGCTTTCACGTTGTCGCAAGGGAAGTGATTTATAAGGCGGTACTTTTGCCTTCTTCAAGGGCCACAATATGTTTTGCTCGAACTCTCTCTCAACATTCTGGCCTAGGATTGCTGGTTCGATACTTCGAAGCAGGGGCTCGCGAGGAGCATATTAGCGTCCATGACATTTCGCATCCTAAAACAAAACCAACAGTGAAGGCCACGATAATCACTCAAGAAGAGATTCAAAGGTATTTCCTGCCACCGCTCAGGAGATGGCATTCAGTTAGTCCACAGGTGATCGAAGACCTTCAATCTAACCAAGGCGCCATCTGGATTTCATGCATACTTTCTCAACTGCGTCGTCTGGCGGAAGTCGAATTGCAGCTCGGAAGATCAGCACAGTACATGAACAGATTGATAAGATGGTCCAGCGTCGAGGCCAAGGAGGGCTCCCATTCATGAATTTGGTCAGTCTCAGCCTTGTCGCCAACGAAGACGCTGGCGTGGACGTGAAGTCTATCCTGCGGCTGCCCTCCTTGAAAGTCTTCAGATCTTGGAGTCTGCGTGGGTACTCCCTTCCAAACATGGTCGGGGATATAACCTCACCTCTTCGTTACCTTGGGCTCTTTCATCCTCATAGATGAGGCCGAGGTCGCATCATTGCTTCGCTGCTGCCAAGATTTACGCCAGTTCGAATTGCAACCCATTTTAGGAACGACTCCTGGAGTTCCGTGGTATCATACCGAACCAGTGGCACAGGGAATCAGCGCAGGGCTCTATCATTGTCGACAGGACCTAGAGGTATTGACCATCGACAGCTGGACCACCTCTACACCTGCTCAGCCCGTTGATCTCACTGAATATCGGCATCTTACCAAGCTCACATTACCGGCAACAGAAGCCGTGAGGTTAAGAGATGGTTGTGAGCCTCTTGCACGAATGGTTCTACTCCCAACGTCGGTAAAGTTGTTGATCTTGGTCATGGCGCAGCGTGGAAGAACTGATCCCCTTTGCTCGGCACTACTTCAATACGTTGAAAACGAACAGGTCTCGTCCGCTCTCAGGACGTTGGATGTCATCTGGGAGCTCAGTCATACGTCCAAGGTCCCTGAAATGAGGAAAGTTGAAGACGCTTGTGCATGTCGTGGAATTATCTTCAGTTCAAGACTCTCTCATCGGTAGATTATCGACGATAGATATTATTACTGTCCTTCGCAGGGCTCGGGGGTGCGTTATGATCAATGGACGAATGCGAAGTATTTATTGGCTAATTTCATGGAGCATAAATCCGCTGTAAGTCAAAAGACGAGCCGATGACTTCAGTAGTTGACTGGTATATGGTTGAGGATGGGTGAAAAGAACGACTAGGAAAAGAAATCTTTAGGTTCGCTATTGTTCTGAGATGGGACGAGGCTGTAGCCCCTGAAGCTGAAAGCTAGGCTTGGCGTTCAACCACCATCTACAGATCATCTCTACAAATTTCCTTTGACACGCACAGGCCCTGCTATATCTCTCTCCCTTTCCGAGATAGGGATAAATAATGTCTCTGGTGACGCGAAACCGATCCTCCTTCTAATGCCAGAAGCATCGAACGTGTCACCGCCTTTGTTCATGATTGTTTTCCCCTAAAAACGCTGTGTCGTATCAAACCATCGGTATGGTTACAGGTGTCTGAGGCATCTGGTCTGAGTGAAAGGGACTGAAGGATAAAGTATATGAATGTAAAATCTAACACCTTGAATCTGCTGTGCTCGGACGGGCTTCTCCCATCGAGCCGGCTGAGAACTCAATACAAGTCTCATACCCGACGACAACCATTTAAGTTCAGAATCACACGTCAGCACTACTATACTGTAGTAAGTCTATTACGTCGAGTGCCTCTATACTCATTCTCCATCTCCCCCTTCCGATTTTAATCTTAATTCAGGTCAACTTTCAAGTACAGTACTGTGGTTCTAATATTAGAATACGGAATCCAAGTGTCCAGGAAGTGGTCCATTCAGACCTTGAAGTCCTGAGGACCGATGCTATGCGTCTACGAAGGACTTCACATATAATTACCGCCAAGTTTCTACTGAAGTCACCCTGGTTGCCGTTTCCACAGTATCACCTCATATCCAAAATTTGTTATTCTACTGGAAAAGTGCGTGACATGCTCGAATTCAAACGACTCTTAGTGTTTCTTACCCCCTCTGTGCAGCTGGTCATGTCCACGCCTTTCGATACGCCAAATCTTTTTCGCCGTCAATGTCCTGGCGACGCATTGACCGTCCTTGAAGGTTCTACTTGCGACATGAGCCAGGCAGACACCCTGGCCTGCTCGGACAACTGTTTTGACATAGTGAGTCATACGCATTCAAGAGCGAGCCACCAACTAACTGTTTGCAGCTTCAATGCAGTCAACAATCTTCCGATCCAAATACGTGGCTGACTTCGACCATTACTCCGAATACGCCGTTCACCTGGACTTCTATTGCACATTGCGGATTTCCATTCTATCAGGTAGAGAATAGTCAATATGTATGTATGGGTCAGCTTAACGAGACTTAGCCACTTTCACCGATTGTCGAGGAAAGAATATCACTGTCGGTTGTCACTTAGGATGTAAGATTGGATGCGGTGATAATGGGGCAGACCAGTGAGATGATCGTAGCGGAACGGCATGTACGTGGCCGCAATATTATAACATTGGTCTCTAAACTCGAGGGCTGTACTGTACTGTAACTTCATAAGCGTGGAAATTTGCAGGAACAACACAACGTAATGTAGCTAAAAAGGCAATTCCACTAGGAGTCAGACGCCAAAGAAATTTCACCCTTGTGACTATTTAAATATCCCACGTACCCCTAACAGTTTCTTACCACGCACAAGTCTGACTTACACCACGTCACTATGCCCATACCCATGCAGTCTGGATCTCATCGGCACCTCGCTCGTTCAGCCCAGAATAGAGAATCACGTATCGATTTGGGAGCCATCGGGAGTGAACCCGGCTCCAAATCATCGACCCCTACAAACCACCTCGAGCAGATCGCCAGGACAGCGGAAAGGATCAGCACATCATGGAGAAAATTGTCTCCTGCGACTAACACCGGAGGAGAGATTAAAAAAGGAATTGGAAAGCAGACCGAAAAGGCCACCGAACCTGAGATGAGGAAACCTAGCGGATCTACTCACCGCCAGCCACCCTCTGGCAAGGGGGAGATTCCCATTACGGTCCGGCACGAATCACCGTGGAAGATATACAAGAAGGGATATGAACTCAAATTCGAGGACTTTGTTATCGTCGCCGTCCGTTTATCTCCGAATTTAGGCAAGGTTGCCATCAAAAAATACAATAGACGTGAAGGGGAACGAAGTCTCGACATATTAAACACAGTTCGCCACGCGAAATTTATCAGCTTCCTCGAGGTTTTCGAGTGGGATCAGATGTTCTTTGCCGTCTTCGAACACGTTTTCGTCTCGCTGGTTCAAGTGGCGGCTTGCCCAGCTTATCCAACTGAACGACAACTCGTGGCCATTCTAGCACAGGTGCGTTGACGTCCTAAGTGCTGATGGAGACCCGTTCCTGACTAGATCAGATTTTGGAAGGTCTGTGTTATTTGTCCTCAATCGGGCTCCAGCACGGCTCGTTGGCATGTTCAAATGTACTGCTGAAGCCGAGCGGAGACATCGTCCTAGGTGAACCCCCAATAATGGTCGTGTAGGTAAAGACTGATCAGTTACAGCCAACCAAGAGTACTGTTGCACCGCTGAGGAACCAAATACGGCCGATGTGAGAGCGGTCGGGTATATCGCGATGGAATTGATGCAGAAGTATGCAAAAGACGACGGAGCTATCGGAATCGAGAATCCCCATCGCTGGCCCGGGAATTCTCTATCTGTCGGTTTTTTGTCGATGACTACTTCTGCAGAGTCCGTGACGGAACTACGACAGGTGAGATGCCAGAATAAGCGTTTGACAACCACTAAGTCTCTAAAGCACGTTTTGTTGCAGCTTCCGTGGCTCAAGGAGGACTTAATGTTGTTGGAAGAGCTGGCTTCATTCTCCGTTCGGCGAGCCTACAGATATTTCGATTAAGATCCGGAAGCATTGGATCAAAGTCCCATTTGCTTTCAAATCGCCTATAGTACAGTCATATACACTTCCTTAACCATATGCGAAGATCTTCTCAAGAAAGGACCACAGTGTACTTTCATTTTACGTGATTTTCTGACCTGCATTTGGAGTCGGGGGGACGTGGTGGCCAGAGTCTATGACAGAGTTCCAGACGGACACTGAACGAAATCGGATAGAGAGATTCTGTGCCAGCCGAGGCGCATTGCATTTCAACCCCTCAATTAGACCGCCTGCCATGCCTGCTGGAATCTAAACATAGCACAATTGCTGGGATGATCATCTTGTCCAGCGCTATATATTCTGCGTCTTTCCCAATCACGGGTTCGTAGAGACCTCTTCCTCAACAATATTTTCTCGCTACCATGGAGATTACTCAGATCTATGCGGTCGTCATGGCTGGCATTACTCTGGTATTTCTACTGCGAACCGGGCTTTCCTCGTTTGCTCCCAGGCTCATTGCCACCGCTTCCTGGATACACCAATATTCGAGTTATACCTATGTTCTCAACCGTCACGCTTTTATGGGTCCCTGGACCATGACGGCAGTCTTGCTACACGTCATATACCTGGCAGTCAACGTTGTGTGCTTGGTTGTCGGTGTCGCCGATTTATCGCACGCCGGACGCCGCGCAGGGACGTTATCAGTCATCAATCTAGGTCCGTTATTGAGCGGCCTTCACCTCAACTTTCTCGCCGACTTGCTGGGACTCTCTGTGGGCGCCGTCCGAACTACCCATCGTACGGTCAGCTTCGTCGCTTGTGGGCTGGCCGCTTTTCACATCCTCGTGACCGCCGTGAATGAACGGGCCTTGTTTCGGAGAGAACTTGAGAAACCGTTCGTGGTCATCGTGAGACCCTCCTTCCCTGCCGCTTTCCTCACTGATAGCCTGCGTAGGCGGGTGTGGCACTCTGTATACTCATGATCATCCCACGACGCTTACTTCAAAAAGCGTCCTATGAGATCTTTCTTCGATTTCACCAGATTTTGTCACTTCTCTGCGCTTCTTCAATTTGGCAACATTTATCATCAGTACGATGTCGTGACCGACTTTACCTTCTCATCTTTCTTGGCTTACTGGTGGCGACATTCACCTGCGAAGCCGTGTTGGTTCTTGTCCGTGATGGATGGTCCTACCGTAAACACTCACGGATCACCGTCACGAGCTCGTGCGGAATGCTGAAATTGAAGGTGGATCTCTGCAAACCTTTGAAGGTTGAGCCAGGCCAGTACATCAATCTCTGGACGCCCTCCATAGGGCTTGGAGCCTTTTGGCAGAGCCATCCCTTTACGGTGGCCTCTTGGTCCACCGAGCCGCAAGAATACCTGGATATTTTTATCCAGCCGCGCCGAGGCATCACGCGAGACCTCCTTCACATCGTTCGCCCAGGTGGACCTTTCGAATGCAAATGGGCCATGTTTAGCGGGCCACATAGTAAAACCGTGCCGGTGGATCGGTACCAGACAGTGTTGTTGATCGCTGATGGAGTGGGGATCGCCTCTCAAGTGCCATACCTGAAGAAGCTGATTCATGAGTACCACGAGCGTCGCGTGGTCACTCGTAGGATCCATTTGATCTGGCAGATCAGTGATATTGGTGAGTTTTTCGACTCCAGACCCGATTACTGCTGACCAGCCGAGATGTCGGCATCGCGGCGCAGCCTTTTGTGAACGATGTGCTGGATGAGGATAAGCTGGAGAGCGGTGGTGTACGTGGCTCGCTAAATTCCCTCTTTCCCTGTGGCTGATTAGATGATAGATCCTCCAGGTCTCTATCTACGTCAACCTCGATGATATTTCGAAGATCTCATTTGGGAGACGAAGCACCGTTTACCCCGGGCAAGCCAACTTCGATGAATTGGTGGAGAAGGAGTTATCCCGAGACGAGAACATGGAAAGCTTCCGCGGAAGTCTTCCCTTCACCCCGATTCCCCCCGAGTATAGAACGCAATGTAAGCACTCCTCATCCCTCTTCTAGATTCAAGTTGACCGAATTGAGACGTGCCAGATCTGGTTCGACGAAGTGCCCTTTCCGAATACTCGACAGACGAGTTCATGCAACCATGGACAAACGTGCCACTCCAGAATGAGGGCGGTGTAGTCAATCCGCCGACACAGGATAAGGGGCAAGTGTCTAATTTGCGGCAGACGTCGCAGGGCTCAACCCTCATTCTCAGTAAGTCTTCTCGGTCCCTAAAAGGAACGCAGGCTGATCCAATTCAGTGTCGGCATTTGCGGGAACCCGTGACGTTTTGCGGAGATTGGTACGACGGCATCTGCAAGACAAGGTGACCTTGGGCGAGACGGATTTCCAGCCCTTCATCAACTAAATACAGGAGAAGGCTACCAGGCCGCACCATAGGTTCTCTAATCGCGCACCTCGAGATTACGTATACTGTCAGTCACTTTGCCATCCATTTTGTAAGTCAGAACGCATAGCACGGCGCTACAAGAGACGGAGCTGAAGCAAAGATATAGTCAGCAACAGAGATAAGTTCAATACGAACTTGGAACAAGTCATCCTATAGAGGGACATTACAGTAACAAAAGATCATAACGATCTCCGTAGCTAAAGCAAGCCCGGAAACTACGGTATTTTATAGTAACGTTTTCACCATGCATGATACATATACAGTCGGAAAGCCCTACGATACCTGATGTCAAATCCACGTGATTACTTCCTTAGTAAGTTTGTCGGATGTACCTGTAAGCAACCCTCGTCGTCCTATATAACAAGACCAAGTCAGGCAAGATTTCCAAACTCTGCGAATCACGCGGCATACCTGGCCGATCTTTCTTGTCATTTGCGCACAATTTGGCCTTGGAGATCTCGTCCTTCAAAAGGTTTCCTCGTTATGCGAACCAGCCGAGCGCGCCTGGAGGACGCAAAGTTCGAAACGGAAAGGCGCCGGCAACATCGGGGGACTGCCCGTATTTCTCTTGATATTTTAAAGTTTCAACTCGAAGCTCACGAGCAACTTAATAGAGAAAACGTTGAGCGTTTGAAGGGCATCTATCGACGCGAAGGATATCGACCACAATTCATCAACAATCGTATTTTGGTCGAAATTGACGAAACGTGTTTCGAGGCCGCCCTTACTCTTTCAGGTGTGGCAGCAACAGAGCTGCTCACATCCCAAAGAGAGGCCTACCCGGAGCTCCGACTCCCGGCTGGTACAGAAATCACCTGCCTCCATGGCAAGCACCGTATCCAAGCCGCTCGCGAATTCCTATCCCCTCGTGACAAGTGGTGGATCGCTGACGTCTACCTTGCTAATGAGTTACCAGAGCTTCACGGTGGTTTCAACGGACTGATGTACCGGCCAGGCTTGTCGACGGATATGAAACGTTGCCTCGTCGAGGAATACGCGAACGAAAGCATCCCCACGGATGGAATGATCTACTACAAGATTCGTCAGTACCACTTTCAGCGTAACTTCAGTTTTGAATCGAGATGGTGGGCTCGCCTCCGAGGCTGTCGAAGTCGCAACCTGAAAGCACTATTCAAGCACCCTGACCTCACAGCGGCGTTCGACGTCCTGCTCGACGTACCCGGCCTATGGGGCGGGATGCTACTCACAACGCTTCACAAAGTGCTGGGCTTGAAATCTGACGATGTAGGTGGTGCTACCAAACACAGACTGGGCTGGGACTAACTTGTCGCAGGAGATACTGAACTATCTCGAACATATCCGACGATTCTGGCACGATTTGGTTGATGGCGATCCTAGTGCCATGCAAAGGTTTGACCATCGAGACGTGAAGGCGCTGGAGCTCCGAGCTCCAGGTATTTCCACATATGATACAGAGGAGATTCGCGCCCAAATCTGTGCCGGTCGAATCATGGGAGCTTTCAGTGAGGAGGAGCGACGGTACATCTTCCAGCGGTTATCCGGTTTTAAGTACTTGATTCCATCCCTGTATACATTGTTCCGGGACATCACCTACTGGGAGGCATGCGTCGGGAGCGTCAGGCACCTGATGACGATGTCGCGCCGCGACACAATCTCATCGGTCTTTGAAAGCCGATTCAGCGCCACCAATCAGCACAACGACCGAGTGGTAATCCAAGTGAGTAAGTCACGGTTTGAAAGACTTCAAGGCCCGCGCGACGCATAGATAGACCTCGGTTTTCGTCAGATTATCGCCTTTGCCATGCGACACTTTGTCGAAATCCCGCGAGAGCCGATCAGTGACGATGTGACTGTCAGACCTCGCGTGAAGGCTAATCGAGCCACCCTGCGCCAATTCGCGGAATTGGCCATCCGTGTCGGGTTCGAGTCTCCTGAAGTCCGCCGGCTTTTGGATACGGAAGAATTACTGGGATCCTCCATTGCGCCGGAGTTGTCCAGGCCGTTACTCGTCACTTCAGGTCCTGGTGAAAAGCTGCACCGGAGATGCGGGTTACCTAACTTGGACACTTTCCAGGACGATAAGAATTTCTTATTCCTCCACCATTTGCACAATCAGCAAGATAAGGGCGGAGAAGGCATCACGGGGTTTTTCGTCCTTAGATGCCTTTATTTCGCCTTCATGGGACCGTCGGATCTCTTGGATGGCTTGTTGTCCCAGGCATGGGACCATTTAGTGGCCTCCCATGGTAGTTGTGATGCCGTGGAACCACATTTTCGGCAGGAAGGACAAGCACGAGAGGAACAAGCACGAGAGGAACAAGCACGAGAGGAACAAGCACGAGAGGAACAAGCACGA
>KN846952.1:3863-124846 GCA_000835395.1 Exophiala sideris | reverse complement strand
ACAAGCACGAGAGGAACAAGCACGAGAGGAACAAGCACGAGAGGAACAAGCACGAGAGGAACAAGCACGACGTGAACACGAGCGACGTGAAGACGAGCGACGTGAATACGAGCGATATGAACACGAGCAACGGGAGCAACACGAACAAGAGCGACGGGAGCAACGTGAACAAGCACGACAAGAGCAAGAGCAAAGGTTGGAGAAAGCAGAAGAGCAAGCCAGTCGAGAGCAAAAGCACATTGTACCCAAGGAATCCCCGGAACTGGTATCCATCCATTTCAAAGCCAGAGAGAACAGTATTTGGCGAGATGTGCAGTCTATATCGGTGAATCGTTCTGATCCATCACACGTGGTACGAGTGGCAAAGAAATATATACGAAAGGGAGTGCGAATACTCGACACGAACATGCATCTTCTGACCCCGGACAACTGCTTCGAGGCAGTGACTACGGATGGAACAAACACCATTGTCTTAGTGCCCCAGAGAGAGCTAGATATCGACGAGCAAGCGCTAGACTCTGCTAGAGTGCTTGCCATTGTGGAGGAAAGTTCCAAAAGGCTTAGAAAATAAAAATAAAAATGGGACTAGGCCCGACTTACGTTAAGGACAATATCATGAGGAAACGATTGGGCCTACAACAATCGTCCTTGGTGATAACCTCTCCTCAAGGTGTCGTCTCGGTATTAGGCGTTCTTAAGAAGTGGAGCGGAGTCAGGACAAGGATCCTAGCCTTGATTGGTCACGGGGAAGGGTCTATCCCAAAGCCCAAATTTGTACCAGGAGCAGATTCCTGGGCTCAGGGCGACCGGAGGCGAAGATTGTTGCCAGTATCAAATCGTCAGGAGTAAGCTCTGCTAAAGGACAATCTTTGAGGATCAAAGTCAGCTCCTGGGATGCATGTCCTAATCCAATCTCTACACCAGGGTCACGTGGTACCTCTCTCAGGTTGGCGCGTTCCTACCGAGATCACCGCCAGTTCAAGGATTGAACTTTCGTGCCTGATTCTCCTGCCTTTACTGATCGATAACTATAAAACCGGTCCGACTGTTGTGGCCATGGTGTCCTGTTGCCGCACTCTCTTTCCTAACCCACAATGTCAAGTAACCTACAACGTCAAGGCACAATTTGGCGATTACTAGAACAAAATCTACTGAAGCAATGAAAATCCATCTCGAGCGTCGCCACACAGTTAAAGCCGACGGAATTCCGGGACGTCGATTCAATAGCGATAATCGCCAACAAATCGCTGAAATCCGGCAGAAGAAAAAGGAGTACGAATCCAGGCGGCAGGAGAGAGCAGACAACCGGCAAGACGGTCGTATAGATGAATACCAAATACAACTCTACGAAGCGGAAGCCCTCCTCGATTTACAGAGCAAACAATTGTCCAAACTGGCTGTTGTTCAAAACAAAGAAGTTGATCTAGATCCAGAACAGAAAGTTGCTCAACGGAAAGAATGGGACGAGCTCATACAGCCGTCAGAAGCAATACTGGAGGATATACATCTAGAAATCTTTCCAGGTACTAGCTCTCGATAGTGCCGCTTTCAGATATCCGGGGACATAATAAAATAGAGACATGGTTATAGCATTAGACACAGCCACGGTCAAAATTGGTGACTTCTCAAAAACTCCGCTTCGTGGAGATTTTCCTCCTCGCGGAAACTTTCTTCAATGTATTTATGAGCTTGGCGGAATTCGAGGACGGCGTCTTTGAGTCGTTTTGTCGATGCTCGTACCTCTTCAAGTAGCTTGTGCGATATGATTTGTAGTTTGTAATATTTTCTCACTTCCGCTTTCAGCTGCCGATTATACTCCTCCAACGCGCAGACTCCCATGCTGGCGGCGTCGTCGTTTCCATATGATTGTATTCCAGGTAAGTGGTGTCGATTCACCTGTAATTCAGGAAATCGATAGCACTGCCCGTAACGCTTGTTGGCTTCGCTGGAGGTATTCTGTGGCTTCGGAATATCGTATTCTGTCGAAGGAGATTTTCTCTCATCCATCCGGACAGTATGCTCGTCAGATGTCGCAGATTGTTGTCGCAGTCTAGGAATCATTCTTCACATAGAGTGGGCGCAGTGTAGTACTCGGGTAATGTAGATGGAGGACATGATATTATGACGGTGCAGAGGGGTCACGATAAAAAGCTCCGCTCTCGTTACAGCCATAACGTAATTTATATGATGGTACTATATCTCCATCCTCTCGAGACAGCCAGTATGTAGAAGGAATTACAAGAGCACCACGGGAATCGGCGGTTGGAACGAATAGGGCCGAACGATGAATCGAATCCTTGTAGCTACATTACCGGACCTGGCGTGGTTTTGTCTAATCATCTTCTATATATAATATGAGAAAATTCAAAGCCTCCTTCCTTCTTCGCTCTCTTTTGTCTTTTGGCATGGCGGTGCTTTCTTCTAGTATCAATTTCTGACCTACAACTGTAATATACCCTGTTTTCAATCTCTAGAATGCCATTATCTAGCATCATGCCGGAATCGGAGTCTCGGTTACGCATCCATCGTCAAAACGCCAAACGTGAACGGACACGATTCTATCGACGCAAGAAGAGCCTCTTCAAGAGCGGGTACGACCTGCACAAGCAATGTCATGCTGAAGTCCATATCCTGATCCGGAAGAATGGGCGGTCTTATATTTTGAGCTGTGCAGAAGGCGGCAAATCACCATTTTCGGACCAAGCCATGGTACTTTGATACAAGCTTGCCTCATATACGTTATTATAATAGGGTATTGACATTAGTGCAGGATCAATGTTATCCGGTACCTCGGTGGTCCTTCCCGAAAGACTTTCGAACGTCAGGAACGGAGACACCTCAAGAATCTCCCTCTTCTAACAAGGAAGAGTGATGGCTATGGAGGTGGTGCACCTAGGTCATGACAGCCTAGGGCACCAGCAAAAGACTTGATCATGCTCTGGAATGTCTCAGATATATGACGAGGGAACGTGAAGAGGCCGACTTGGACGGCTAACATATACACGGAGCCCGATGGGCTAAGAATAAAGATAGTACACCCTGTTTACTAAAAATACCAACATGACCCACGAACACAAGAATATAACGGAAGCGGGTCTATACATTTTTATCCTTCAGATCTGGACACGCCATCTAATCATACGGCCAGGGTCTCATCGTCTACTTAAACACGCCCATAAATTCTTCCCCACGGACAGGATCAAGCCGTCACCCGAGCCATTGAAACCACGTTCTTCAACTTATAATCTGCACTCATCGCCTAACCTTGATACTTTCTCAATCGAGCACATAACGCAAACCCCCGACGAAGTCAACTTGCTAGCTTTCAACATGAGATCTGATGGAGGAAGAAATGACAACATTCGCCAATTGCGACCTAGGTGTCATCTTTGCCAAAGGTGGTGTCCCTCAGAACACTGTGTGCGGTCGGAACATGGCCGGGTTGCCTTACCGAGCATGTCGAAATATAGCCTCCGGAAGAAGCCTATTGTACGTCTTTACTTTCATAGCAAGGCTGATATGGGCACAAATATTGCGATCCCTGGCAAAGATGACGGCTGTCGCGAACCGAGATCCACCACCCAAATAGATTTGCAAGAGCGGCGAATTACACGCGCCCTGAAGAGGGAGCTTGAAGTAATCCAAGAGTAAGAGATAGATTCAGAGGAAGAGAATCATGTCGTTCACAAAATAGGCCGTGGAAGAGGTGTCGGGGTGTCGCAATGTTGGAAATATATGTCGGGTGGCTATTAGAGCTGTCAGTTCTTGTTCTTGTATCAACACTCAGTAAAAACCTGTGGCACCTCATCTGCGTCGGAAGCTCCAGGGAAAAGAGCCACCAAAACGGGGTCGATCTATCATATGGAGCAGATACTTGTAGATTAGCAAAGATGCCAGCATTCCCACGAGATAGATGGTGTTGATGGTCATGGCAACGACCGCCGTCGGAGACCAAAATCCATTCTGTGCGGAGTAGACATTGATGAGCGTGTTTAATGAGCCCAGAAACGAGCTGGCTGTCTCTGGCCTAGAGAGCTCATCATGATTAGCTAACGTCGGGACTATAATGTACACTATGCGGGCCCGACACTCACAAGAACACATTTCGAATGAGCCAAACCGGATTGGAACTCCATGTCCACCATAGATAGCCCAGCCCAGCAGTTCCAACAAGGCCGCATATCGCGGCCAGCCAGAGTAGTGGAACATTTTTCACCGTCTCAATCACTTTTCGACCGTTATCGTCATCGAGGTGGTTCTCAAGAGAGGTGAACGTGCCCGGGAGGAACAAGTAGCTGGTGTGAATCAGCCAGGATGATAGGAAGGCAAGGACGTTATAGCGCTGTGGAATGGTGTCCGCCTCAATGACCATTGCATCGCGGGCGGCTGACATGCTTTGATGTTGGCCCGGAGCAACTCCGTCGGAGACGTGCCTTCTATGCTGCCCGTGTCAAGTACTACATACAGTACAGATAGCCTATAAGCTAAATTTTGGAAGCCTATTTTTCGGAAAACAGTCCCGTAACCCTGTACAATTCTCTTGGCTCGCTTCGACGGAGACAGTCTTTTTACGCCACGACCTCGCTGCCGAGCATGGCCTATATAATCCCTCGTGGGTTGGCTCCTCGAACTTTCAGCCTGTAATTTGCCGCTTTTCGCCGAATTAAGACCGGGAAAGTACGACACAGGAGTTCCGCTATTGTATACAAAGATGAGTTCTACAGCAGGAACCGCGGCGAAGCCTTATAGTCCGAGTCCATTGAAAGTCGCACCCAATGTGGATGCACTACTTCATCAAGTCGACCAGCTCCAGAATGCGGTGGACTCGGACGTCGCCGAGAGGTTGTTGGAGGAAAATGCCTGGTTGGAGCACAGCATCAACCGCGGGAAAGAAAAGTGGCAGTCAACTACTAAGCTACTACGAGAAGCATTCGAAGCCTATGTCGTTTTGAACGCTTGTATTGAACAGCTGGAGGAAGAGACTAGAGGGTCGGACGAAAAGTGGGCTCACGACCTTCAAAAGCGACGCCCAGAGACATCTGTCTCTGAATTACCTCGCGTGCACCAGAGGGCATCTATGTATAGCCCCATCACCAAGGAGTTTCTCGACGATTGATCATCGCAGGCGGGTGTATACGGCGATTGGGTCTGGGAAATCTCTACCAGACTAAAAATAGCACTCGTGCAGCTATTGATATCTCGCACCTTCAGTTCTGGGATCGCGGAGTAGGATAGGAACGCTATAAAGCCAGAACCAAGTCGAGGATGATATTCCTTTCCACCATTTCTCTCCAGCAGCAACCTCCATACTATATCCAGACCTCACAAACATAAAGCTTAATCATCATCCCTGGCTCCGGATATATAAGCAGGGTTATAAGACGTCTCTGATCGACACCAGTAGACTACAGATACTGAGTTCACGATTTGAGCAGCCCGATGACGCCTGCCCCAGCCTCATCGTATTTATAGGTCAACAAGCAAAATCTATCGCCCTCGAGAAGCTCTTCGACATCCCTCGAAGTCGCCTGTTCAAGAGCAAACCCTATATTGGAGACGTTGACCTTCATGTGGCACCTGAATTAACTGGTTACAGAAGACCCATCCTCATTGCCACTGGTATGGTCGGTAGCAAGCGGATTCGTCGCACAGCGAACCGCCACCGTTGCCATGATGGAAGCAGGTGGTCTCTGCGTACCGTGCCTGGCGAATCAGAGCCTCATCATATGCAACGCACCGAACGAGCAATTTACAGCCGACTTCTTCTACCGTTCACCGATGTTTTCTATATCTTTGCCTCCGACCTAGGAGGATTCCGCGGAGTTGCTTCTTAGTTGGCGGGTTGGCTGCGTGACGTGACCGACCCTATCTCCACACCTTTCACCCGACCTTCCGTGGTCGTCGTGACAGACAAAATCCCACTGACCCAGATAGCACAAACCGAAGCCCGAAAAGCCCTGCTCTTATTACTGGAAGAAGAGACCAGCCAAGATCCATTTGTTTTATTCTCATTCATCGAGGTTGTTACTGTCCCCCACCGTCAGAAATTTCGTGCCCACGGGTCCTTGGAGCGCCTGCAGCATCAACTCCTCGTGCGTATCCGAAAAGCCGAGCAATGCAGACGTGAGACCCGTGCCCTGTATTCTTTGAACCACTTTACAGCCTTTTTCGAATCGGCCTATGAGCACTTCTCCACCTCGGGCTCGGAGCCGTTTAATTTTATCAAGGCCTCTCGATGTCACAACCCACCGGCGGAAGATCATGCGCTGCACCTAACGAACTTCTTAAGGACTTGCGATACCGCTCAAGATTTGACCAATTTTGCGGTGCCTATCATCGCCTCCAGTTTGATGATCGATAGCTACCCCCCGGATTGCCACGGTAAGTTATGGGTGTGAGCACCTAGTGACTCATGAAATTGCAGAATAGCGGGTTGACGTGGCACAGTGTTTAACTCGGTCCAAGTATTCCAATCGCTCTACCGGGACGTCCTCCGCGAAGCACTTAGTGGCCGGGTGGTATCTTTCGAGGGCTCGCCCGACATTATCCTGCGGTCGGCAGTCCTCAAGCTCATCCAAGGTAAGTTGTCGCAATATGCTGATTCATTAGCCTCTGGGACGAAACACCCGAGCGCGTCTCTTCATTTACAGGTACTCCAACAATTCGGGGACGGATGGCGTCGTATCCGCAGCGAAGTCACTTGCTTGTGCTGCATACGGCGAACGCCACAGTATCGGTTCCCCTGTGGGCACTATCTCTGCGAGACCTGTATTCAAATCTTCGGACAAGCACAATCCACGCGGCCATGGAGCTATCGAATCTCGTCCTGCTTTCTCTGTAAGCGTGCATGGGATCGAGACATTACGGTGGCCGTCAAGCCTCCGACCAGTGGAGTGAGCATCCTCAGCGTCGACGGAGGTGGAACTCGGGCTATCATCCCACTGACCGTATTGAGGAGACTTCAAGACCGAATTGGCCTCCCGATCCCGATTCAGAAGTTTTTCAAGGTGGTAGGTGCCGTCAGCTCCGGTGAATATGTCTAACTCTCCGAGAGCAGGCAGAGAAAGCTGATCATCTCGCAGGAAGTTTTGTCACACTGAACATGTGGAATCGTGGTGACTCGGTCGAAAAATCTATCCAGATAATGTTGCAATTGGCGGAGGCGGCATTTGAACAAGATAAGACAAGCAAAATTCCTCTGGTCTCTTGGCTCACGAAGATGGCGAAGTGGTATATTCGAGATGGCCGCTATCGTCCAGACAACCTCGAATCGATTCTGCAGTCTCTGCTGGGAAGGTCAACGACGATGCAAGACTGCTCCTACGCCACGAGACTAGGCACTAAGCTTCTGGTGTTAGCCGCTACGGTTTTAAAACACCCTTCCTACCACCTGTTTACGAACTACAACAAACCCGCGCAGAATAATCTCAATCCAGGTAAGTGCCATATCCCTCAAGTTGACGATTGAGGTGTAGCTGAGGAGCATTGGTAGGAACCCGGAAAGCTTGTCTTTGGGAAATGTAAGACCCATCTCCGTGCATACTATAATCTGCTTTGATATTGACAAACTCTAATCAGCGCCCGGGCTGCGTCTGCCGCCTCAACATGAGTGATAATTTAAACTGCAACGTCGAGATCAGACTGACTCTGCCTCATAGATTCTTTCCGACCAAACAGGTTCCTCAACTAGGTACGTTTCAAGATGCGGGCCTTTTGGAGAACGATCCGGTCAGCACCGTGGTGTCGGAAGCGAAGACGCTCTATCCGTCGTCACGGACCGATTTAATCGTATCTTTAGGCACTGGAACGATCTCGGACGCCGACCTCGCGGAAGGTGCTCAAACCCCCAAGCCTCGGAAGGCTCCCTTTCGCATTCAAGATCTGATCTGGGAGAAGTCGAGAGACAAGCAGGTTCGCCAAGCGTTCGCTCATCATCCTCGGTACCACCGTCTAGATCACGAAATGGATCGGGACTACGCTCTTGACGACGTGAACCAAATGCGAAAGCTTCTGGATAGAGTCGACGGCGATGATTCGCTGACAGAGCCGATCGATCACCTGGCTCACTGTGCCATCGCATCCCTCTTCTACTTCGAGCTGAGTGGTATACCTTACCGTCGAGATGGGAAATACATTGGAGTCGGGTTCATTTTGTGTTCGATACCAGGGATCGATTCAGCTTTCAAGTCATTACTCACTCGGCTTGCAGCTGGACGTGCACAGCTATACTTGAACGGACATCCTATCTCTTGCACATGGGATAACGGCACTCACCGTGATGATCATGGCAATTTCTGCAGGCGTATTAAATATGACACCGGGGATCAAATCAACATAACCATATACATGAGTGGCTCATCTGCCCCGGGCGCTCATATTAGCGGGTTGCCATCCACCATTGTTGACCTGGCGAGCGCACAAGGGTTGAACGCATGTTTTGGCACGTCTGACCATCGAAAACGAAAGAGGGTCGCTGATGATGGTGTGCGTATTGCAAAGAAGAAACGTTTAATGATTGAGCTTGACGAATGATACGATGCAGTAGAGTATAGCGTGTTGACGTACACCTACAAAACAATCAATAATAGCCTCTAATATAGTATGGATCAGATCTACGAATCCAGCTTCAGTTCAAAGGCTCACTGTCGCCAGAGTATATGCGATCAAGTATGTTTTTGTCAGCTACCACATTATCTACATGACTGCCTGATATTCGATAGGCTCACTATGTGGCAACACCTTAGTTTCGTCACCTCAGTTCAACTATTCCCCCCCAAAATTCTGCACAATGATATCCCGGGAAGTGTTCGTTTCTCTTTGGACGGGAAGAGATATCGACATCTCTCTTCTCCGGCTCTTCCACACGTCCCATAGCTAATTAAAATTCTTCCGGATTGCTGAGGAGGCTACGAGTCGAAAATCGGAGCGAAAATTAGCAAACCCCGTGATTCAAGCTCGTACACGACCTTTCTCGTCGTCTGTGGGTTGGAGACAAGAAAGACGGCTTCTGAGCCTGACGTGGAGTAAAGTCGATAAACGTGTCTGACAAGGTCAGGGCGACCAGACTCGGTTGTGTTGAAGATCATCGCATCCGGGTCGGCTTCTCGAACTTTGGCCACAACAGGCTTGGAATAGGTAGCAATGGGATCTGGTGTTGACCATATAATCCGACAAATGAGGTGCCGATGGTTCGTCAGTGATAACAGGGGACCGATGCCAGACCCCGTAGCCACCAGAACCACCTTGTTGAACATTGATGCCATATGAAGCACTCCTATAGTGGGTACACCTCGGATCCAAAGTTCGGTTGGTGGCGACTCCAGCAGTCGAGCCGTCCAATCTCCGGCTTTGGACACAATGACCGAATACCCTCCACCGTCGTCGAATGGAATGGTGGCAAAAGCGTGCCATTCGAGCAGAGGACGGGTTGAGAGTCGGACCGCAGCGCACAGCGGCAGGCACTTTCCGCTGAAATGAAGCTGGAGGGCGTGATTGGAAAGTGGCTCTGAACGCACGGGCACTTTGCGCAGACGAAGCCAGGGCAGCACTATAGAGAAAGTCGCAATGAGGAGACTCCAGAAGAGCGGGCTCGCGCCAACCACTTCCATGATGGTGAGTTCGGAGCCTGGATCAGCGAGCCTGGCGTGAGCCAGCAGCCCGAACAAGACCCAGAACATAATCACAGCAATCCAACCAAAGAAACGGTGAATGATCTCAAACAGATCGTGAGCCCGCGTGCGGAAGGTTGGAAGTGCGGTCACGATCGTCATAACCAGCAGGGTATCGAGGAGAATGGTGATGATCCGGATGGCGATCTCATTCTCCTTCGTGCTCAAGAATTTGAACAGGGTCACATTGGAGATACAGAACCATAGGGTGGCCGCCATAGCGGTGCCGCTATGAACGCCACCAAGATGATACACCTTGGCCGCCAGGCGGCGAAGGCGAAGAGGTGTTGAGGTTGGACACCGACCTAGGAACCAAAAGAGCGAGTTAATGATCAGTTCCTGGCGTACCAGGACAGCGATCATGAGGTTGATCGAGGTGGCCGTAGTTATGGCGCCTAGTGACCGTGAGAAGAGCTGATGTCTGGCGCCAAGGGCGACCATTACCAGGATGTTGATCATGATGATCAACAAACAAAGCCGGCGGTATACGGAGAGAACCGACCAACGTAGACTACGTATGACAGCGTGATATCTCTGGCTGGGGAGAGGGAGTATGGTTTCGCCGGCAGAACAACTCGGGTGGTCGGCTACGGCTAAGGCTGGCAAGGACCTGTCCAGAGGTGAAGGAATGGTAACCATGATTGATTCCGATCAAGATCTGACCTCTCGTCAGATTCGGCCGGCGTAGGATGTTCGGGTACAGGACCTGGTTATATGTCGTTGAGACAAGCTTGCGACAGGATTTCAAAGTTCGGCCCGGAAATGAGGACTTTAGGCTAGAGCACTGCGAAGTCACATTGCACGAGACATGCAGTACAGTACTGTACCCGATATCATCCCCCTGGCGGATCGGCTTTTGGATGCTTACGGCGCCAGAAGGTCGAGCACTAGTAGGTTGGAACACCCTCAGGCCCCATACACGCTCCACCTGTATCTGGCGGAAGTTCACCACCTGTGATATAAGCTGATGGGCCATCTTGTTCAACCCTACTCAAACCGTCCGATTCTGGGTTCGTATCCTCTGCACGGCGGAATCCGGGCATGCGTGGTGGATTTGCCTGCGGCAGTACGTGGCCTCCCGGCCGAGTCTGATTCATTGTGAAAAACTTATCCCACTTGTGTTATCCATCGAGAGCCGCTGCTAATTAGAATCATCATGTCGACCTTCGTATCCATTGCTCCCAGACCTGAAGAGGTCATTGTTCCAGCCACGGACATTTTGACTTTCACATTCGATCATCTCAACCAGTTGAAGAATGATCAACCGGTAAGTTGTCGCCATATTCTCCGCGACCGACTTGTGAAGTTTCGATGGGACTAAAGACGTCTAGATCTTCGTCGATGCTAAAGATCCTTCAAAGATGATATCCTGGTACCAAGCCTATTACATGATCCGTCGACTTGTCCAGGGTTTCAAAGAACATGGGCTGCAGGAAGGCGATGTGGTTTGCTGTCATATGTACAACAATGTGAGCCGGATCACCACTGCAATGTTCGCCTTCTCGCGAAACGGGGCTGTCGTTCTCCAACTGACAAAACAAGCGGCCAGACTGAGTCGCAAATTACTGACAAATGCATCAATAGATCTGGTATCCGCTGATCTGGCTCGGAGCCATCGGGGCGGGGGGTCGCGTCGTGGGTACCAACCCAGGCTACACGCCTTCAGAGCTGCGCTACATCTTCAAATTGACGAACCCAAAGTTCGTTGTGGCCCAGGTACAGTGCTCAAAGTCTGTGCTTAAAGTGGCTTCGCACGAATGGCTTACCACAGGCCACATATTCTTCGTCGATAACGAACCGGATAGGGTCCCAGAGGGTTGCCAAAGCTGGCGCGCTCTGCTTCAGTGTGGCGAACACGATTGGAAACGCCCAGAACCGAGTCAAATCGCGGCCTACGCGATGACAAGCGGCACCACTGGTCTTCCGAAAGCCGCCATGCTCTCTCATCGATCGATAGTTGCCCAAACCGCGACTCTGGAACGCGAATTTGGTGCCAAGCCTTACCTCGTACGTGTCTTGATTTCTTCGTGATTTCTCTTCTCCCAGTCTCCATCGCAGGGAGGATCGTTCTGACGTGTCATACAGCCAAGACAGTTAATTTTCTTACCGATCTTTCATGGCTTTGCCATGCCTCTGGCAATGCTTCTGCCCTTACGGTTGGGAATTCCCACCTACTTCCTTCCACGGTTCCACACGGCAGATTTTGCTCAAGCCGTCAAGCGCTTCACCATCACGGACGTGGCAATAGTGCCTTCAATTGCGTCCAGTCTGACCTTGTTTCCACCGTTTAAACGTCGTCTCCTGTTGTCATTACGGCATCTCATCTCCGCCGCCGCCCCGATGTCTGCAAGGGTCCAAAATCGACTGTACGACGTCCTGGACCCGAATGCGGTTATTTCGCAATGTTGGGGGACCACAGAAACTGGTTGGATCACGCTCTTTGACTGGCGGGAGAAAGACGATTCTGGGAGCGTAGGGCGCTTATTGCCGAATGTTCAGATGAAGGTCAATTGTTCTCCAGTGTCTTCCCTCGTCTCGACCGAAGGCAACCCCGGAGAAGGGCTGATCCACAGCCCCGGCATGTTCTCCGGCTACCTCCATAATGTGGACGCGAGCAAGGCGGCCTTGGA
This sequence comes from Exophiala sideris, assembly GCA_000835395.1. NCBI lineage: Eukaryota > Fungi > Ascomycota > Eurotiomycetes > Chaetothyriales > Herpotrichiellaceae > Exophiala > Exophiala sideris. The sequence goes on along the minus strand of KN846952.1, from coordinate 112,548 downwards.
CTCGAACGGGTTCTTTCGAACTGGCGACCTCGTCTATCTTCGAGCCGGCAAGGTCTTCTACACCGGTAGAATCAAAGACACCATCAAGGTCAATGGCTGGCAGGTGTCTCCGACAGAAATCGAGAGTCTTCTATCACATCATCCGCTGATATCCGACGTGGCGGTGGCTGGTATAACTTCTGAAAATGACCGTGGTGTCGTGGATACATTGATTCGCGCGTATATGGTTCGCCAGCATTTCAACGACTTTGATAAACAGAGTCGACCATTGCTGACCGAGAAACAAGTCGAGGATTTCGTCAAGTCCCGGCTCATCTCATACAAGCAGCTGACAGGAGGCGTCGCGTTCGTTACTAAAATCCCTCGGTCGAATACAGGCAAGATCTTGCGCGGATTACTTGAACAGGCTGAAATCGAAATAGAGGCCAACAGTGGTAGCTAAGTACATCGTGAAGCTCTCTTAGCCTGATATGGGGCGAGGCTCTTGCCCCCCCAGAAATAAAACCCGGACTCAGACTTATGATACAGTCACCGAACCAATAACCAGCAACACTGACTTCCATCCACACGTAGGATCCATTCTCCATTCACTTTCCTACTGCTACAGGGCTCATTGTTGCCTCCGATGAGGCCGAGTCCGTACTCCTGCTGAGAGCGGCATCACTTCCCCCCTGTTCAGGTCGTGGCCCGAAGCCGGATGCTGTCCCATTTTCGTCCCTCTGAATCAACATAGGCGGCCGCCGGTATTGACGTCGGTGGGATGAAATCCCTTTAATGCGGAACATGCATAGGCACATCACGGTCCGTTGGGCCGAAGATAACAGCGGTTCGATGCTGAATATTTGCAGATAACAGTGGCGAGCTATATTGAAAGTTTAATGACAAAATCTTTGTAGTCTCTAGTTTCCGAAGACAGGTTCACATACAGCAAGGGCCAAGATCGTAATATAAAGTATAATGGGCATCACATATCAGCACTACTGAGATAGTTATTGCGTCGCCGTTTCCACCTTTCGCTAACCAGGATCCCAATTTGGATTATTGTCCACCTTATTTCTAATGTAAGAACTCCGAGCACTAAGAGTTCTGCATCTAGCTCACGCCTGCGAAGCATTTCCAATATATTCAACTCCATCTTCCACGATTCTTCCCTCAGTATCTCTCCTAGGTCAGTTGTAATCGATGCAACACGCCAACACCTCCTGTCTCTGCCCCTAGGTGACGCCGAGATCAGGACACGTATGCGGACCTTGCAAGGCATCTATATAGGAGACTGTACAGTCTCAACATCCAAGGAGAAAACAGTGCTCTTTACAACCTCAAAACTGCGCGCGTCTCATATTTCTTGATAACTTTTGCAATTGGTATCTTCCACTTCTCCATCTCAGTTCCCCAAGCTTAGTGTTTCTGGAACCGTTTACAAGCCCAACAGGGAGTTATACGCCACATTCCATGGACAGATCTCTAGTTCGTCTAAGCAAGAGCCTTCGAGCAGTGCGTCGTTCAACTCTAGTGATGTCAAATTCTGGGAGTTGGATCTTGATGTTAGAGAAGCGGTCAAAGGCTCCCAATAGCCGTCTCGGCCATTGTCATATGTAGCTGCATAACGCTTTCGGCAGTAGGAGAGATGGCATGGAGATTCAGTGACGTTACAATGCCTTCGCTCGCCTCTTTTGGGATGCTCTAGTGTCGTGGGAGCTGTCGACGATATAGTCGAGCTGTTTGAGGAGCATCGAGCAATATCTGAGCCTTTTTGAAGCTCCGAGTCTGGAAAACTGGCTTTCTTCTCGTATTTTGGTAGGCTTTTGGTAGAAGTTGAGGCTTCTGACCTTCTCGCACCTTCCAGTTCTTCCAACTCTGCAAATCTTCTTTTGAGCTTCTGGCGATATCTTCTCTGTGTTATTCATAAGCGAACCGAAACAGACATTCCGGCAGTGTATAATCACCTGAGCGTTCAGATTTTGAACTTTCCGTCGATCGGGAATATAGGTGATGTGATCCCAAGGTTCGAGTTTCACCGGTTCGTCGTGGGTCATTGTGCTGGTATCCGTCGAGACTTGCCGTAAAGGACTCTGGTTAAGCGGGACATACGACGACGGAGCTAGGAGGAGGGCCCATAACATAGATATTGCAGTCTAGTCGGTGCTGTGGGAAGGAAAAGTCGATTGAGCTATTAGCCTGCGTAAAACCCTGCTTCCTCCTTTGCAATGGGTCACACCTTTAGCGTTGAACTAGTGATGAGGGAATGTTCTCCTTCGTGATCATCTTATACAGGAATACTGTAATCTAGCGTATATAGATCCTAAAATAGAAGTAATACTACAGTATAAAACCCTCCGCTTGCTTTGATTATGGCATCGCACTGTGTGTGCTTCTCCCCGCGCCACCGATGTAGACCCCATCAACCAAAAGACGTCCCCATGATAAGTGATTCCATCTTTCCAGACAACACCGCGGTGTTCTTGTTCACAGCTGCCTTGAAGTTGAAGTACCAAGCACCCAACTGCCTGAGGTATGTTTCGACTGACCAGACACGGCTTTGTCGGATGAGTAAGTTGAAGCCTACGAAAATGACATATCTGGGTGCTGCTCACCTCTGTAAGTGGTGAAACCTGGAAACACTGTATCAGCATACTTTCTCATTTCAGAGGGACGATGTTCTATCCTTACTCATTTTCTAATCTCTTGCAAGTCTCGTCTAGTTGGTCAATACGTTTCTGAAGTTTGCCGTGGAGTGCGTTCAGCTCACCGGAGCATTCGAGCAGGTGATTTTCTGTTGTTAGTGATGGGTCTATAAATCCTGCTGGTACGACTGAACTTAGAAGTGGGAAAGGCTCATCATTTATTGAATGAAAAGGAAAGGGGTCAAAACAAAGAAAATCGGGGCCTATATAATCAAGGTCTGGCAGCGAGAAGTCCATGCCGATAGTTCCTTCCTCGACTCCAGGTGCTGCGGAACCCTTGAACTCGACGCATTGATCTTGTGTCGTTTGGTTTGCTTGAAGAGAGGTGGACATCTTTATGGTTAGTCGGCCATTCTTTATTGGAAAGGCCACTTCGTTATAGTTTCATCGACCGAGAACCCCAACGAGGCTGTGGGCATGAAGTTAACAGCCTGCACCCTCAAAAATAAACACCGCTTTCTATTTTTGAGTTCAATGAGTATACAGTACATTGTATGAATACAGGTCACTATCTAGAAGACCAATTCTATAAAGGGGGTTTCTATTTCGGTCCGTACTTGTAGTGAGAGCTATGTGGACTGTCGCAACTGTGGGGCCCAAGGTCGATCGGCACCCGCAGGTGATTGTACTTTCCAGTTTATATATCTGCCCTCCTCCAGTCCGACACTCCTCCAGTTCGGGAAAAACGACTAAATTGCGTACCGTCTCCCAAGATTCCTAGCTTCTGTCAAAATGCTCACGGCCGTTCAAGGTCCTGAGGCTTACGTCCGCTGCATCGAACAAAACCTTCAAACCTTGTCCGCAGCAGTGGATGGCTGTCGGAATGCAGTTCATTTGATACACGAGGAGTTACTATCGTCAACCGAGAGGAATCGTCAGTGTCACTATATAAATATAAATCTGCTTCAGCAGAGGGATGAGCTAGTGAAAGAGGTCAATCACTTAAGAATCAACGCTACCAACGACACATCTACAGAGCCGGAGATCCGTCAACTAAACAAGATCATAGAAAATCTACAAGGGAGGATTTTCGAACTTAAAAGGATCCGAGATGATCAATACAAGGTCAGAAATGTTTTGAAGGATACGTGAATCACTCAAATTGACAAGTGAGCCAGGAAAACAGAACTCTCAAGAGCAAAATAGCCTTCCTCGAGGTGGGGAAGATGGCAGAGAATCAATGGGACCCAAGTCATATCAAGATACCATGCTCGGACATTTGTGAGAACCAACTCAGCTCAGTATCAAGTCTAGACCTTGGGTCGGACTGTAAGGACTTTTTTGACGTAGTGTTGGCAGGCAGCAAGAATTAGGGGGAAGCAAACCGCCACAGAGCTGAAAGCTGATGAACGGACGGACTCTACTGCGCATTGCTTACAGTGCTACCGTATACAGTAGACTGCCTTGGCACTCCAGATCTAATCATTAGTTCTAGTGGAGATACAGGATGAGCACAATAATAGTGTTCCAATATCTTGGGACTGTAAAGTACTATTAAAAAGTAGCCTATATCGTTGTCTGCTTGCACGACAACTTAAGCTCCTACTAGAAACGCGCGTCAAGGAATCAATACATTATGGAGATCACTATAAGGTCACCCACACCCTCTGTGCGAATCCCAGCCTCCAGACCCAAGTTCATCTCCGTACAGTCAAGACCATGAGAACACTCGCAAAAGAGAACCAGCTGAGAAAGTCGGTCACCTTAGAAGTGATGATACAGTATTCGTTCCTATGAGAGCCGGTCGAGCTCACTGGCCTGCTCTAACGATGCAATAACAGCGTGTCGAGTGTCATCACGCGTCGTTTTCAAGAATGACATGAATTCTGTGCCTCCGGTGCCGTGCAGTTCTGGATGCGCAGCATCCCCATCGGGCGGTGACCATGTTCGAGTTGTCAGTACTAGGTTCGCTCCTCGCAAGTCTCCGTACGGGAGATGGAGCGAACCTTTGGATGGCTGAATGATGAACCGAGCGGCAATTTAAATGTGAATGCTGCGAAAACTCACCAAAGCCTTAACAGCGTTATTATACGCCTGATGCACGCCCACATTGGTAGCGCACTTCGTAACGTACCTCCTCAAATCGTTCGACTGTGCGATGTGGACGAGGAACTCGCGATGCTCTTGCGGTATATAGGATTGCATCTCCTAATTCGGGCCATCAGTACTGCAAGCCTCGGTATGTGCCTAGCTCAGAGTGGCAGATACACACCTCGAGGAACCCACCGGTTGCGGATGGTGATGCAACGGAAGCCGTGTCTGTCGGATTCTCGTCCCTTCCTAAATGAGGGACTCCCAGAAAAATATCCAACAACTGAATCAGAGTACTTTGTGCGTTACTACCTCCGCTGCACTTCCGCCACAGACCGTGGCCGTCACCGGTGTCGTAGAACACGCCTCGTGATAAAACGCCGAAGGAGGGCACCTTAGTCCCCGAGAGCATAGGGCGGATCTTTTCATAAAAGACCCGAGGGTTGCAGTGCTCGTGAATTCTTGACAACAGTCTAGTCAGATCTCGGATGCCATCCCCGAGTGATCGGACGGTGGAGATGACGCCCGGGTTGTCATGTTCGTGCATTGCTTCCATGCAGTGTAATGTCGCCGCGACCAAAGGCCCTCCTCGTGCTTCTGCGGCCACGGAGATCATGTAAAACCATTCTTCATCTTTCGTGCCGGTCAGCGTAGTCAGCGCCTGCAGATGTTCGGGATTGGTCGAATCGCTTCCGGAGAGTTTGAATGAAAAGTTCCACAAGACCAACCCGGAGTAGGTGGCAATGGGTGGTAGTCCCAGACGATCGGCGACGGCGAGAAAGGGACGAGCTATCGGCGGCGGTAGATACTGTTATCTGTATCAGCCGCTTTCATCTAGATGGCATTCGTAGGGCAGACCTCAGCAGGAGGGTTGGAGCTCCAGACGTAAGCCTGGGTCAGAAACCCCAATAGTGAAAATGCCCTTTGCCATTCTGCCTTGTAAATGAAGGCGGACGTGTCCAAGTCTGGGAGTCCGTCTATTCTTGCTCTCACTTATTGTTTTGCTATGAGAGTAGGAGGGTCGACCGCCAATCTTTCCCAGTGTGCGTAGTAATCGGAAAGTCGACGTACAGGTGGTACCTGGGGCAGTATTCCCTGGTGTGGCGAAATTCCATATCTGTCGAAGACTTGGTCTGGTGTCGCTCTCATGATGCGGTTTTAACTAGGCTGTATCGTGTATGCTAATGTATACGCTTCAAACATGTACAGTACGGTCCTTGAGAACACAAATACCTTGCTCGAGGATTACGATATATATATTGTAAGATGAGATCCATGTTAGTAGGGTGGTGACTAGTTTAATCTAGGTAACAAATTGACTAGAAGTCATCGTGACCTCCGCACAGCTCACAGCTCCCTGCACTTAGCTACTTCCCTCGAAGAGAATAAGAAACAGCCTTTTCCGTTCACGATACCCGTTTTCCAGATATCTTCTATCTACAGAGATACAGTTCCCATCTCCACTTCCGCTTCTTGCCTTTCCCCCTCTTACAGGACTCTACTGCAGACCGACTTTGTACGGCCGAGGCCTAATGTGCAGAACACTTCACCCAATTGTCCGACCGAGTAGAGACATTGCGTCGGCCACGACCGGAAGGTCTTTGTCTCCTCTGCCACTCAAGCAAATAACCAACGTCTCATCCACGTTCATGGGACTCGCCACCTTCATTCCGCCCCATATGGCATGGCTAGCTTCCAGACTAGGAATGGTCCCTTCTGTCTGTGCCAGGCTGTGAAGACCTACCAATGCCTCCTTGTCTGTGGCCGTGATAAAGCGAGCCCTCCCACAGTCTTTCCAGTATGCCAGCTCCGGTCCCACCCCCGGATAATCAAGCCCTGCGGCGATCGACGAAGAAGTCTTAATCTACCCATAGTCATCCTGCATGACGTATATCATTGCACCGTGGTATACACCTATAGTACCACCGGCCAACGCTACTGAATGTCTACTCGTGTCTATACCCTAGCCGGCAGCTTCGACCCCGATGAGCTTAACGTCTACATCCGAGGCAAACGGGAAAAACATACCGGCAGAGTCAGACTCGCCTCCGACACAAGCCACCACCGCCGAAGGCAGCCGACCGATGAGTTCTCTCATTTGTTCTTTAGTCTCTTACCCGATCACGCTCTGAAATGTGTGCACCATGATTGGGTATGGGTGAGGTCCAATACTGGATCCCATCGCGTAGAAGGACCTATCCAGGTCGTAAATGCTAGCTCTTAGAGCTTCATTCGTCGCATCGCGCAGCGTGCCGGCACATCTGCCGACGACCACGACTTCTGCGCCCAAGATTTTCATTTCGACCACATTGACACTTTGTCGTCGTGCATCTATAACACCCATATAGACAGTGCATTCGAGGGCGAGCTTTGAACACACAGCCGCCATGGCAACACCATACTGTCCGGATCCCGTCTACGTGATCATACGCCTTTTGCCCAGCCTTCTGGCCATCAAGACCTGACCCAGGGCGTTGTAGATGGCCGAGCTTCCAGTATGGTTAAGGTCTTCTCGCTTAAGGTATATTCGTGCACCACCCACTTATTGACTAAGTCTCTTGGAATGATGAAGCGGTGAAGGTCGACCCATATACGCGGAGAAAGACTTCCATTCCTTCCAGAAATCGAGGTCGTCTTTGGCTTGCACGAATGCTTCTTCAAGTTTGATCAAGGACTCTTTCAATGCTTCTGGAACATATTGACCGCCGAATTGACCATATCGGCCCGACGCGTCACCTATACGGTCCCCACTGGAGTTCGATTTGTAAGACTCGAGATATGGTATATTATCGTTGCCCTCCATTAGAGTATAGGGTAAAGTAAGGATAGGCCGTGCTCTTGACTTTTGGTGGTACTTATACTTCCGTAGAGTCCGAGTAAAACACGTTTCGTTGCAGCCTAATTGACGTAATAAACGTGTTATGAAGGCTTCGATTAGGCATGGGAAGGTGTGATCGGTGAGGAAATATGGTACGTAGCGAGCGTTCAACGACATAGTGTGGCTATGGCCTGCATTGCAGGGATGAAAAAGGATTTCACGTAGAATAATATTGGACGGTCTGGGTCTTGTACTTATCCTTACAAGATAAACTATTCTACCACCCAAACTTCTTGTCATTCTTCTCCTTTTCCGACGTGCTTCTAACTAAACGAAATCGAACGTCTTTTTTCCTCTGCACGGCAACCTGGAATCCGTCCTCAATCGTCAATGACGTCCCGGCTATAATCATAGAGAACCTAGTCGAGTTCAGCCATGGCGTAGGGTGCCGTTTACCCCGGCAGCACATACGGCCAGACACTCATGCGGGCCGGAGTTAGCCCCTGTCCCCGGATCCGGCACCTTGCCGTCGATATTACTGATGTTAACTCCTCCGCCCATGATAGTACCGGAGATGTTCTGGGGAAGACTGAAAAAGGAGTTAGCCACGCTCAGAGTGCCGGTGTCGTCGCTATTCAAGGCCGAGATGAGCTGAGCATTGTCACATCCAACGTTCATCATCGTGTGGATGGACCCTTCTGGGAAGATGGTCATCTGGCCAGACTGGAGAGTGGCTTGAACCGTTCGAGCCCCATTTTCATTGATCATGTAGGTCTGGGTAGTGCCTGAGATCGCTACCACAAAGTTGGTTCCTCGTGGATGAAGATAAGGCGGAAGCATCGCACAAGGACCTAGATTAAGCACTACCTATTCACTACATCAGACAGGAGACCGACCACGATATTAATGATTAATTAAAAGCTTACCAGGGTCAAGCCGAGGCCGACAGTTGCAGGGAAGGTCGCCGCGTTGGCATTAATCACGCCCCCCGGCGAAAAGGTGTATTTATCCTGCTTCGTGAAATCGAACACCCAGTCCTCGTCCTTGGAAAGGAGTTTCAATCGATCCAGATTCGTATTTGCAAGCCGGAGCTTAGCGACGAGACCCGGGTCTTTGTCCTTGTCCACGGCCAGTGCCAAGGAGGCAAGGACAGCTAGAACAATGAAACCGAGTCCGAAAAATGCCATGATGTAGGGTCTCCGATCTCCCAAGCTCTGCAATCGAGATTGACGAGGTGTCTCGGACTGGGTTATGTTTGACTGCTGAGATGGAGAAGGCACAGATTGCTCGGTCTTGTATCGGTGGGACTTCTCCAAAGCGACCTTTTTGCCTTCTTCTGGTAGGTCGTCGAAACGAACGATAGTGTTCTTGTCCAGTTGAGCAGCCTTCTTGGGTGAAGTGATGGGCGTCACCATGTTGAGCGTCACTTAATATAGTAGTAGCTGAAGATCAAAGCAATGCTATAATACGAGACTCACTAACCGCCCTCAGTGGACTGTATACTGCCTGCCAGTGTCTCTCTGGGTCTCTCGGTCACCAGCTCAATTTCAAATCCATACGAGATCCACCGAGTGGAGGACAAAGTATCCCTGGTGGGAGTATTTGTCACATGGATTGTTGGAGACCACTTTGACTTCAGTACCCACTTTCACCAGCAGTTTCGCTTCGATCCCGAAATAGCCCAACAAGACTGTACATTACAGTGAATTGCAAAGCGGGCTTCCGCGCAACCTATTCTTGTCTTTGTTTTTTAGTTTCAGTGGAGAGGCTAAATCTTAACACTTAGCTACACAGTATATGGTTTATGGTGAGCACCCTTGAACAATTGTACTGAGGTCGTAAGGGTTTCAAGCTCCTTCGTACCGTGTCTTCACCTAATTTTGGTTGTTGCCCCAGATACTGTAATTTCGTTCAATGGTTCTCCTAACTCTACCTACCGCTGCAAGTATCTACGTTACTCGCCCACCTATAATCTCTAACCGGTGGTTTACCTCATACCACCATGCGACGGTCAATCCATTATCCGAGGTTAATGGAGCCTATAGTCGTTGGAATGACTTTTAACGGCCCACGTTATGTCTTGCAGATGGATGACTCGCGAGACTCTCTAGTACCTCAATCGATGCTGGCATCAACCATTCCCCAAGAAAATCTCAACTTTGAAATGATCCCCGCCCGCGTCAAGCTTCTATCTACCAGCAACTACAAGAGCAATCAGAAACGAAGTGAGATTCGATGCGGCTTCAAAGATGTTACGTGGGTACCCCAAGACACACTCTACACGACCGTTGCCATAAGCACTCACGATGGTCGTATCGAGTATTTATGGCGTGACGAGCCTTCGATATGCGCTAGGGAAGATCGAAGCAGACCGGAAAATTGCGAAGTGGCTGGATATGCAATCCACCATTAGCATTGCCATAGAAGGCAGCTCCCAACCTCGCCGCGAAGACAAAGAAGGACTTTGCCAGCACTGCTCCTCAAGTATCGTCATCAGAGCTACTAGTCTGCAGTTCCGAAGCTACAGATTCGCAAACTTCAATCACCTTCAATATCCGAAACTGCTGCGAAAGTGAGAACGAAAGTGACGAACGAAAGTGACGAACGAAAGTGACGAACAAAAGTGACGAACAAAAGTGACGAACAAAAGTGACGACCGAAAGTGACCGCTGCCACACTACTTTCTTTACCGCCAGAACTACACGCCATATATTTTTTCGTACCTCGAAGCGGAGGAACAGGACTTAGCAGAACCCCTCCCCTCCACGTGGGTGTCGTCATGGACGATGTGGCAGAAATCTCTCGTCTTAACATGCAAAACTTTTTCTCAGCTTCTCGACCGCAGACTTCATGAACAAACCATCATGCACATCTGTAGCAGATGCTGCCCCTCGGAAGCTGGGCTTACCCTGTGCGAAGCAGGATACCACCAATGTTGGCTCAAGCTTTCCCAGCGCGAAATCGCCCATCGGATCATTCGACTCGAGGTAACGACTAAAAGGTAGCAAGAGCGTTAAGACTGCAGCAGCGTATAAAATCTTTCCGGCAATCTCCAACTGTATAAACTTACGATGTTTGAGATAAAATGCATAGCCTGTACGTAACGCTCGCACAGTACTAACCCGAACAGATGGCCTCTAAAATCTAGTTTCCGTCCCGAGCCGGACTGGTTTCCGAACTTATCAGCAGTGTGGGGTCCCGCGACCTATTTCACAGACCACTTAACCGGCTTCGGCGCGTTACAATTGAAATGTGTCGTGACTACTATCAGACATTGCCTAGAATGTCTTCAGTACAACATCTTTATATCATATTTACCGATGAGTATACATCTTTCAATGGAGTTTATCTCGATTGTTCCCGCACCCCAAGGCTAAAAACGTTGAACATCGAGAAGATAAAACGTTATCCGTTGGCGGCCAGCGCCCGTATATTCTCTGCTGAGAAAACATTCCTCCAAGCTCTACGACTCCGGGATTGCTGGTGTACCTGCAACCTTCTCGCATCCTTACCTCCGTCGGTGGAATCACTCGAGCTCGATGAGTGCGAGGATGGCAACAAAATAGCACAACCGGAACCACTGGAACTTTTGTCACTGAAAATGTTGAGAATAATTCAGGATGACTATGAGAAGGGAAGATTTCTCTCCTACATTCGCGCTCCAAACGCAGGAATCGACTGAGGATTGAGTATGTCGATACTTGATAAATTAGCAAGATCAAATTAGCAGCAGAATGGGCAAACTAAATACAGATTGTAATTTCCAGATAAAACTTGCCCAAATCGTAATGCATCCAGTTGGCTGATGGTGGAAGGTCACTGATCAGTATGCAGATAGGAAGAAAATACAATACCGAAAGACAGAGAAAGAGGACATGTATCACGAAAGAGGAATTCGCTTTTGCAATCCACTGTAGTAGCTTGCTGAGTACAGTGGATCAGCATTGTTCTATGTGGATCACAAAAGTACGGAGTCGCAACATTGAGTGTGTTCAAACTTGGGGCTAGTCTGTCAAGACAAATTATGGTGATCTATGATAAGAGATAAGCTGTAGCTGTGTATTGACACAGTACAATGATTCTGGAAGGCTTTACTATTTCTCAGGCCAAAACCCATCCCCATTTTCCGTAGAAGAGAGTATAAACGATGGTTCCTAATGGAAGCCGGGTTTGCAGGTCTGTACTGTATTTCACACATGAAGCCACTAACACGGTTTATGAGCTGGGTTTGAGACCATCGACTGCGCCCTTCCATGCCCTCCTCGGGATTTTCACGAAACTCGTGGTGTTCTTGTACCCAGTCTGTCGATCACGGTGGTGACTCCAGCTATATAATTACAGAGGTCTGCAGCCAAACTCTCGGCTGACTTTAATTTGTCTCATGATGTCAATATTGTCTGACAGCAAGTATCAAGGTGCGATACAGTATAACATGTCTACCCATAGAGACGGCTATCTCCTATCCCGCAACTTCAACGCCTCATCCAGGCTGACCGCCCAGCACCTCCTCTTATGTCGGAGAACAGCATCCTTACTTGACTCTCGCATTGCAATTGGGGGGACGCGAGACCCGGGACACCCGTTGATAATTGCTGACATTGGATGTGGAAACGGTATATGGACCATCGAATCATCACAATCAATTAACTGTCAGATCGTGGGACTGGACAGCTCGTCAGAACTATTTCCACCCGATGACATATGGCCACGCAACTGCACTTTCGATACCTTCGACGTCCTCGCTCCAGTGCAGAGAAAGTACCTCGGGGGATTTGATATCATCAACATTCGCTTATTGGCGGGTGGCCTGGGCCGTAACGACCCAGATCGAGTTCTCACCAATTTGAAGCTCATGCTACGAGAGGGTGGATGGCTGCAATGGCTTGACATTGCGCCGCCATACATCCTGACCTATGCAAGCGAGGCTAATCACACCTTACCCGTTTTGATTCGCACCGAAATGCCACGAGTCGTCCAGTCATTGGGGTGGCTAGGTCGCTTACCGGACTTGCTGGAAGAGACGGGTTTTACAAAAGTGGAAAGCAGCAGCACTCAACCACAGGGCGCACTTCTCAAGCATGAGACAAACAATGTACTACTTGCTTTGTCAGAGATACGCGACCATCTTGGTCATTGTCAAGACGGCGGGAGGAGATTTGAACAAGCTTACGATGAGGTGTGCAAGTTCGTGGCCGAAGGAGGACTGGCCGCCGTAGCTCTCTGCACTACTATTGCTCAGAAGCCTCGGATGTGAGGGCGTATTCTTCGTACAACACGTAAATGGAGGATGCAGCAAATCAGACACAAAGAGTGGGACTACAAAATACCACGTGACCCGCCCGATTTTCAGGGTACGAATCTCACCCCGATGTACATATATATTGTGCACGTGTGAATCTCTTATATTTAATCTTTGTTCTGTCTCTATTGTCCATACAGTAACTGGTATTTGCCGGCACGTCATCTATTCTTAACCATGGCGCCGCTTATGAACTTGCCGTTTGACGTCTTGCAGACCATACCGTGGGAAGAATCGGACCTGAGTTCAGTTATACTGACCTATCGTTTGTTTCATCAGCTTTTTACACTTCGGCTCTACGAAACTTTAGAGTAGAAATAGTATCTAGACATGCGATGTGTTTCCAGACATTGCCATCGGGGAGTTTTTCTTTCTTAAACGATACGAAGCAGCCCTACTCTTGCATCTTGTGTGCAGAAGGTCTCTCTCACCCTGAGACAGTTGAGATATTGGAATCACGAAGATTTTCGGCGGGTGGCACGTGATTTTGAGATCGCTGCGGATTTCAACATAGTTGCACTTCCAGCAGATCCAAACTGTCCAAAACCGATCGAAGGCACTGCGCCGGAAGAAGGAAGCCAGCAATGGGTCATCCACCAGGGTGCCACAAGAGAGCGGTCGAGGCAGAAACATGGCTCCCGTGGAGACGCTGAAGGCCATAGCTACAGTGCGGAGCAGTTCTTGGAAGATTTCGCATGTTCTATACTGTCAAAGCTACCTCAACTCCGGCATCGGAGCCTCACTTACGACGGAATCAAACTCTTTGACCGCTTCTCACACTTCGCTCATCTCGAGAAAGTCGAGGATGGTTCGGTGTTTTATCCCGTTTCAACATGGCGGCGACGAGCTGTTCGAAGACGCCGTGAGGCTCTCGGCCTCCCCAAGATACGACGATGGTCGCTGTCCTGTGCGGAGATCTGCAAGTCTCCAATCCGATGCGTAATCACGAAACCCAGGCTGATGAATACCTTCCAAAGAATTGTGGTGTGCATCACCGAGTCGAACAAAGCTTTGTTGTGAAGGTGCAGGCGAGCGACGAGCCGTAGGCGAGGGCGACGGGGTATACGGAGACAAGTCACCACCATCAACACCATCAGCACCATCAAATTCCGCTGGTGGTTTGGGATTTTTGGAGAAAAGACCATCGCCACCACCATCTCGTTCAACATGGTCGGCCTGAGCCATTTCCCAAACATTGGTTTCGTGGACTTCTGGTGGATGACATTGACGTGGTTGCTGCATACGATGCCTGAGAATCTGCCGGCCCAATTTTTTGATGGCGCATATCCGACCATGTTTTGACCATAACTCCAGTAAATCTCCTTCGAAAACATGGCTCTCGGGTTCCCAGGTCATAGACTTGATACCGTAGCCTTTCCATTTTACGTGATACTGCACTGTCTTCTTCCCTCGACGATCTGTCTTGATGCCTACGGCACCGATAAAATCGTATGGGTGTACGCCATCATCATCTCGTTCAGAAGGCTGGCGTGGTGGTTCGGAAACTGTGTCATCCTCGAGAATTGTTTCTACAAACTGCTGTATGACTCGAATGCGTTTGCCTTGGGGCCGATAAGCCACCAAGGAGGAGCCTTGAGCGGATACCTCATCTATGTTGTCATTCATGCCGGCAGAAGTGTAATATCGAGAAAGAGCTTCGATAAACTTGGTGAGGCGAGGCCGAACGTTACAGTATTTTATGACGGATTTCAGTTGTCATACTATATACAAGTGTATCGGGCGCCAAGCATTCAGTGAGGTGCCAGCTGTTAACGCTGTCGTTCTTTCAGCCACCATCAGGGCATGTGGATGCGGTGGGCCTTCGGGGTCGACTCCCGTCTACACCCCCGTAATCAATGCACAATAGCACCACTTCTGCACGGTCCGTCTTCACAATGGCCCACCTGCTGTTCACTTGTGCATGAGTGATACATTATCGATTGGAAGTGTCACCTTGGCGGGTCAGGGTCAAGCCCAAGCTATCCGGATCATAGGCTGCCCCAGTAAGGCCAAATGGACTTAGGTAGGACCATGTCAATGCTTGACCAGTGTCAAGTTCCCTCCACGCGTGCAAAACTGATTCTGTATGGTCTGGTCTCGCTTACTGCCTGTAGCGAACTTGTCTGCGATACGATTCTCACACAGTGATAGTCTACTCTAATAATATCTGTCCTATGTTTGGTGCAAGTTTGAATCCATTTTTAGAATCTCTAGCAACTACTGTATCTCAAAAGAGTATATAATGTTAATGGCACGACCCCATGCAGTCTTTTAGAGACAGGAAAAGTAACAATAACTCTCTTAGCTGGCATCTGCTTGTTGCTTTGTACCTTCAACCGGGTCAATGGCCACACCTGGGTCGAGCAATTGTCTCTGGTGGACCAGAATGATCAACCCGTGGGTGATCCCGGCTTCATTCGCGGCTACGGTAAGAGAGCACGGTAAAGTCAAGCAGTTGGAATGCACGCTGACGGGAAATATCAGTGCCGAGAACCACACCTGGATTTGTCGATGGAGACAACACGTATCTTCTCCCCCAAGCACCGGCATTAACTTTTCAAGACTCAGATCTAATGTGCAAGTTAACTCAGGCGCAAGGTAATCAGAGCGGGGGACCCGTCTTGGGGGCCCCGCAAGGTAGTACTGTTCTTCTGCGATACCTAGAAAATGGCCACATCACCCAGCCAGATGTTCCGCCGAACAAGCCCACGTCAGGCCAAGTCTCGGTGTATGCCACCACCCAAGCCCGGGATGATGACAAATTTACCGCCATTCATGGCCAATGGACAGCCGATAAGACCGGGGGTGACCAACGCGGCCTTCTCTTGACAAGTACACCATTCGATGATGGTCGGTGCCGCAGTGAGATTAAATACCAGAACCGGGCTTTTGGCTAGATACTACGTATCCCAGCAAAGACACGGGTAGTTTCTGGGATGCCAGTACTATAAACAGCATGTAAATATTTGCGTGGATGTTCCAGTGGAGAGGCTACTTTGTCAAGGGACCGGCGAATACGAGGCATTCTGGCACCCCGAACTACATCAGCATATTCCAGACCATCCCTATCCCAGCTTATCCTTGTTTGCTTGGCCCGCTAAGGGGATTTCTACCTCAAGACATATATGAATGATCCACGTCGATAACTTTGATTACGTCTCGTTCCTGCTCGAGCCTATTTCTACCGCGAGGCACTGGCTTCGGACATCGATAGTCTAAGACTTCTTAGGATTGTCCCACAATTTTCTCCCAGCATTCGACGGCTTGGTGGCAAGGGTCAAAGGGCCGACAGTGTGCCGGTCTTTGTTCGTCGTCGATGGTGAGGTCGTCTTCCGTGATCGATGACCCTTCCTTTACTAAGATGCATTAGTATAGCCATTTCTCAGACTCAGAAATAACGTTCCTGCTCACGGTAGCAAGGCAAGGTAGACGTCGAAAATGTTTGATAAAGGCGTCGTCATTCGCTTCGCACACGTAAAATGCCACCACATATATTAGCTCGCGCGAATTGACCCTACCAGGAAGATCAATTGTCAGTGGAGATTCTGGATCATACTTAATCCCAGACTTACTGGTCATCTCCTCGACCACACAATAGAAACTCCAGCTTCTGGATACAGTCTTGAAGCGATGTCATAGTAAGCTTCTTAACGATGAGCGGTTTGCAAAATAGACACGAGGTGCCCAGAAACTCCGCCAACTGTTTCAAGTCCAGGGTTTGTGTTTTCCAAAGGCTTGAACCAGACAGATCGCCCGAAGGGATCACGGCAGAGCTGTAAAGAACCAGCCAAACGTTCATCTCCCCCGTGAGATCTGCGCACACGAATTATCGTAGTGGTTTCAGGAATGACTTCTGAGGCCAATCTAGGAGCTGGCTCATCCGTTCAAGATTATGCCCGAGCTAACTGCGCAGTTGACATGCTAGCGTCTTTCGAGCCTCTACATCTTTCGGGCAGGTACCAGGGAAGGCGGACACAAACTCTAAAGCGAGTCCTTCCCAGCTGATACTGTGGTCTGTTTGCGCATCTTGGAAGTTCTCATAGTCTTCTATGCTACTCTCGGAAGCCACGCCTCATTCTCCCTCCGGACCAAGTCCTCCAGTAGAAGCGGATCACCAAATCCATAGTGGAAGCCATGAAGTATCGATAGAGAGCTGAGTATAAGTAAACACTATTTCAGTTTTAAGTCCACCGTCGTCGTCATATTGACTTGCCCATATGTTTCTGCGAAAAACACGTGAATAAGCAAACTATCCGTGGAGTCAGATTCAATTTGACCTGGAGTGAAAGTCGTTTACGCCGAGAAGGGTCCCCGATTCTATGGACCTCTTTATGGGAGTAGGAATGTAATGAGAGGGATCACGACGGTGGACTAGGAGGTGGAGAGGGAGAAGCTCCTATTCAAGAGAGAAATCAGTTAATATAGGTTGTCCTGGCTCTATGTCAAGATCACGTATAATGGACGTATATATTAGGTCAGTAGATGGGAGATCCGATCGTATCAGAGGTTTAGCTGGCTAGATCGAACCTGCAGAAGATCTATCGTTGAGTGCGCGGTGCGACTAGGGACGGTGTCCAGACAAACATTAGGATTTCTCGTAGCAGAAGGATATCGGCCTCTGAAAAGGAGCTGACGCTCGGGGACCCAGTGTGCGGTGCTTAAGTGGAAATTCCAGAGAACGACCCCTTGGTAGGGGCTATTAGTACGACTATTAGGCTCTTGCCTCAGGCGCCTCGGCGTCGAGGGATGACTTCATGGAGACCCGGCGGATCTAGCGGAACACTCTTACAAGATGCTCTTTTTGTTTCACCTATTCGGGCGGCCTCATAAGGCAGGAGAAGGAAGTTCACAAGATTCATGCCTCGAAAAGGCCACTGCTATTCTGTCACTTTCTAACCTGCAGTCGAAGCTCGGGGGCTGAGTTCGGAAGGAAGGAAAATCTCGACGATCACATTCGGCGAGACACCCGAAGGAATCATCGGACGCCGCATCTAGTCAAATGGCGCCTCAATATCCCACACCCAGTACAGTGAAGCTCGGATCTACAGCCGAGTGGCGAGAGGATACCTAGATGTCGATTAACAACTACGGACATACCATCGAGATTGATACAGCCAACGAGAACGGGAACTTTGTCATCTCTAAAAGTCAAGCCCTTCAAGCAGCAATTGAGGAAAGAGACGAACAAATCCAGACACTGTTGATAGAGGTTCAAAAAGGAAAAGGAGAAATCAAAGAGTTGGTCGCGGTGATCCGCTCAACCCCGCGTCATATATTAGGGCAATACTGCGGTCGGGGTGGTTTCCGAGTCCGACGCCCAGGGGAAGCGGTAGGTATGCTGTCTGCTATGTGGCTTCCTCGTACGGAGTGTTTGTAGTAACGCTGGTTAGTCTGAATAGTGACTTGTGCGGGCATTAGATGCCGCGAAACTCGTGGGATCGCGTTCTAGCGGGGATTGACGTCTTTAAAATGGTATGGCAGCCTGAGAAGGCGGCTTGAGGTGCGTGCAGACAGTGAGTCGCCTCACTTGAGACTACCCCGTGGATGCCCGCTCTGGTTAAATCGCTTAGAAAAAGCCTAAATGTTGTTGGTAAGTATGTCCAGATCGAGGCAGGATCGAGGCATCAAGTACTACACGTGCTTGATCCGGTGATCGGGCCAGGGCTTGAATAAGAGACCGAGGTGGTCACTGTTGACAGGTCCCTAGCTGGGCTGGTCGATGTCTGTGACTTGCCTTCTGACGCCCGCTTCAAAACTGGCGACGCAATGCGTCTAACAATAATATGAGGCCTGAACTTACGGCTGGGTCCGTAATGTTTGTAGATTCCGAAACCAGGCCAACGAGATGGTCAAATGCTCTTGGTGAGCATCCTGTGTTCATGGCCTGCCGGGCGCGTGCCGTCCGACACTTGAGACCTATTGAGTACCGGAGGACCTCGAGTAATAGTCCCTCAACCTCTTCAGATTGCGCAGGAGCATTCTTCGGTTTCCACAGTTCAGTCTGGTACTCTTCCAGTCACCTTAGATGTAAATCGTCCTTCTCAAAGGCGATAATTCGTGGAAAAGCTCGTGTAATTAGGCAGATATATCCGTCTTTAGCTAGGAAAAATGGCGCTCCGTTGCTTGATCTAGCAAGTATTAAAGTGTGGTATACTCGGTGAATTCTTCCGCTCCCCACACTAGTTTTGCGATTGTACCAACACCACACTTCACTACCATTCTCCTAGACGGAACAGGACTCGAGCCAACGATTTCTGCTTCCTGAATGAGCCTAATCAGAGCCATGGAATATTGTGGATTTTCGATGATCGGAGAGGTATCTGTCAAGATCATTTTACTCTTGATTAATTCATGTATAGAATGCGACGGCTAATCGATGATTGTAACATCGTCAAAAGAGAGAAGGTAGCGGACATCGTCTTGAAATGGAGGAAGTCTGTAGTTGTCTTGCGCTTGCAATGTAGTCTCCAGAGAGGGTATACCTAGTAAGCAACGAAGGTAAGAAGAAGTAAAAGCCTATGGGAATAACACCCTTGACATACCATTATTATCTGTAACGGTCTTCTTTCTTTTCTTTAGTCTTGTCGAATAATTTGAGGGAAACAGGGAGAGTAGGTCGACCTCCGGATCGGAGGCGAGAGCTTTTTCGAGTTTCTTGAAGACGCGGGCGTTCAACGTGGCGGCTTCTGTCGCTTGTTCGTCGGAGACAGTTTCGAGAGATCTCTTTCTTGCCATGGTTGACTTCGAAGAGAGCGCACAGATCTTGTCAATGAGCCAGCAGTGTGGTTGAGGCGGATCTGGAAGCGCGAGACATGTTTTGATCGCAGTCTTGGCAAACACGTGAACGGCATGCCGATCAGCCACCTCATCAGCCAGCTCGTCATCGATGTGACTAATACTGCCACTTTGCCTCTCTGTTCGTAGGGTCCTAGAGGAAAACGGTGACCATGTGTGTCCAGGCAATATGAGCATCTTGCTCGGACTCTTGTACTGTTTCACGAGACAACGAGAGCGTTCGTTAGAGCCGCCATAAAAAAGGCGAGTATCCAACTCGTGGTGGATTCTTGCCAGCGGTGTGAGAAGAGAGGGTCCACCGGCGAGCTAAGGGTATGGGGATGGCCTTTCCGTGAGACCCTGGACATCAAGCAAATAATTGGCACGAGCCAGATTTATATAATCCCGGAGTCGGACTATTTGACCATTAACGCTGCAGCCGGAACATGATGGGTCGCTAATCCCGTCCACTTGCGCCTTGTTAGATCTCTGTGGAAATGTAGCCTCGAACAGTCACATCGTCGTTGCCAACCTTTTCGGCGTCGCGCCGCCTGTACGGTCAACAATCAAGGGTATCAGACCTGCAGGATTTCATTGTCCCAAAAGCCTTCCCCAAAACACTCACTGATATAGGGTTGCAAGAGTGCAAGAATAGCTTTGCTCTGACCACGGACAAGCTGAAAAGCATCTGCGAGACCTCATGGACCGACTAGTGGCAAAACGAAGACAGACATGAGGTCCGCCGAAGACGTCGCCGATCTTTCCAGGCTGCAAGAGGAGTGGAACGCAACCCGCCAAGGCATGGAAAACATTTTTAAGGCTGATCAATTCCTGGCGCAGACCACCAGCACCATTGACAATTACGCCCTAGGCGACGCTGTACGATTCATGGTTTCGACTGATGGGAAGACTATCCGTGCAACGAACTGCGGTCTTGGATGGAGGACGAGGCAGGTCGGAGGCCATATGAGCAACGGCTCGGTTCAACAACTATCACGGGATATGACAGCCTCTCCGGTTTGGAATGCCGGAACTGAGAGGTCTCTTGTCCAAGGCGATAAGCCTTATCAGATGATGGCGCGGAGCAACCCCATTCGGACTTCGAGCGGTATGGGAAGGGGTTCAAACTCGCTTCGAAACCTGTCTCGAAGGCATCCACATCTTTCCCAGGATGATGTGAGAGCGTGGGATCTAAGCCCCTGGTCAGATCATGAAGGGACCGATGAACCGACTTTTGACCTGACGACGATGTCCAGTCTGTCCAGAGCAATTTCCCCCGACGAGCTATTCAGCGACAGATCTGTGGATTATGGGCCTGGGCGAGACCGCAACACTGTGGTATGGTCCGCAACATCTCAGACACGATTCTGTGGCCCCCGTGATGCTGTATTTTCGTCATGATCTTTTCAAGTGTCGAAGTGTCCTCAGTGCGTCTTGCGTAGCTACCGGCTTAAAGGGCCACTCCTGTTTTAACTCAACGAGGATTGCTTCGTAGGCTGCAACAGTTCCTTCCAGACCTTCTCGTGAGCGACTCTGTGTTTCCGCTTCTGTCCTACGGTTGTGGCAAACAGCCAGTTGTGACAGCTGTTTGGACTGCAGATCGAGTAATGCTTTGGCCGCACTTACTGGTTGCTGATGTCCGGTATCATCTTCTCGTCGACTTGGTTCATGTCTGCTCTGCTGCAAGATCTCGTCAGCCTTTCCCGTTCGTGTAGACTTTCGTTGTGGCGGCCAATTCGAGCCGAGGAGTTAGAATTTTGCTCCCTACTAATTTGAACATAATCGACCTCCTTTTCGTAGAACTGATCGAAGATAGTTTCGACGGTATCGGATTCGGCTCGCAAGGCACAGATGATTGCTATCTCAAAGGCATCTCGAGAATCGGGCTGAGGTTGGACATGGGCATGAGCGTGCGCACGATCGTTCGAACGATCGTTCGACATGGCAGGCGATCTGACAAAAGAGAGTGATACACCGTTCTGATATGGCGAATGACATTAGTAGACTATCGACACAAGCATGCAAGTTTCAAGAACACTTACCAAATACAATTCATGCACAGATTCTGACTTGTGAGAACGTTGACTCACGGCTGGAAAGAAGAGAAGGCGTAGCTGCACCATTGTGACGATTCAGCCTTACGCCTGACCAGTGAAGCGCCTGCGCCTGGCTGGTGTTGAAGGAGCTACTTCCATCCTATTTCCTATTCTTTTGACACAGTACTGAACGTGACGCCGCTGCATGCACAAGGACTGCGCTCTGTTATCTTCTGCGCACGCTCATTGAGATAGCTTACCGGAGCTGAGGATGAGAGAATGATGACATCACTACCCCTTGCTCAAAGCCTGTCTTCCCCCCTAAGTTAGGGCAGAAGGTTCCCGCCGAGCTAAATTTAATTTGGTCACACGGGATTCTGTGCAACACCACAATTTTTGATCCGAAGGATCATTAGATTCAAGCCTCTATCTAGAACATGGTTTGACTATTATTGATGCCCTCGCAGATTCCCTCACAAGGAGCTGTTAAGCTGTGTTATGATGCAGCATGAATGATGTACCCCGTACGACATTAGCGGGGCCTTTGGCCGCTTTGCAACATTAAAGCACAAATCCGGGAGGCTGTGACTAGATTCACGGTCGCTCACAGTTGACCATGGGAAGATTGCCGAGCGAAAATGTTGCACATTGTCCCAACCGTGACCCACGATCTTGGTTGTCACCTCGGTAAGGAGTTGTCAGTGATGCAGCCACCCGATACACTGTCCAACTATGCAAGGAGATTTGATTTCATGGAAGGTGACCTGTTCTTTTTGGATGCCGCATGTGGTGCATAAATGCAACGGCGCTGTCCATGTCTTTGTCGCTCTCGAGATTTCCGTGTGCTCTCGTCATGCAGTCCGATCACAGTATAATCGCTCGAAAGACCTCGAGGCAGTCCCTCTTTGATCAAGACCATCATCCTGCTTCCAATGTCAGTACTCGAGAGACCAGCCAAGGGAAACGCCCTGAAGGCATCAAGAAGAGAGAAGAGCGCAATACTGTTCGACGGAGCGCCCGTTTAGACGGCTCGATTAAAACTCAGGAGACTCAACTCCACTGACCCATCGACGTCCTGACGATCCAGAAGACCGACAGAACGTATCTTAAGTATTGACAAGGAGATGACGGAGTCATGGAGAAAAATCGCAAGGAGTCGTAGACCCGACAAGGGACGAAAGGCAGACGCGGCCGTCCGCGAAGACTCAGCCAGGAACACAATAACTCGCACCTGGCCTAGCTCAGCCTTGTGCCTCTTGGAGGGCACAGGTCGACGAAAGGAGCTATCTTGCCACTGACACAGAAAACGTATGCTTGGGTTTCCAGAAATATCGTTATATACAAGACCTTAGAATGGTATTCAACTTGCAGGGAGGACGACAGTCTGCGCCGTGCAGCAAACACAGAGTGTCCTGTGAATCGCGAGTTTCGATTGCCCTGTGGCAGAACATAGGAATTGTCATCGACACAGCTGGTGACAGAGGCCAAGGGGGTCACAGTTGAACGAAGTGTCGATAGAAAAGCCTGTGTTCGATATCTATGTTCCATTACTCCGTAGAGTACTACACGGAAAGTTCAGACCAAGTCGCGATCGAGGAAAGAAACCCCCAAGTCGCGGAAGAGTATGACGAGGAGCGCGTAGGCTATGATCTTCAGCCTGAGGAGCTCAGTGCCTGTGTCGGAGTGGCGCAGGCCATGAATCTATGAAGAGGCGCATGGGATCCGGCGGGAGAAAACATCCCTCGTACTCAAAGCTCGTGCACAAGGAGTGTCCTTCTGTGGCCGCTGGGGACGCAGGGGGAGAAGGAGCTCCTGGCTCTGGCGAGGGTTGCTCTCAGGCACTGTACCCGAGACGAGCTCTACGAAATTGTCCGTTCCATAACCCGCCAATCGAAGCTTCCTTCAACTGGTTTCGTCTAGGCGCTCTTGGCTGGAAAGGAAGCAACTATATCAAATCATTCTACCAATCCATCGCCATTCTCCTCATGACTGCTCAAGCGTGCAAAAAAGGGCGTCACAAATCATGGGTTGAAAAGGTTTACTGTACGTTGTCTAGGTCGCGCAGAGGGATAGAGTCGACATGAGACCTATCTAGGCCTACATTGCCGCATCATATTATCTATGGAGTCTCTTCGAAATTATCATTCAGTAAGGCGCCATATATGGCGGTGTGAGGTTGTTCGGGATAGTAAGCGTGGAGAACCCTGTAAGGTACTGCACCTCAAGCGAGCACTTTACTGTACAATAGCTTTGAACACCCTTGATAATCTGCACTGGATAGAGGCATTTCTCATGGCAGACTTGACCGATAATGAGACGCTTACTTTAGCGGGCAGATGAGGCTGACATCATATAATGCTGAATATACCTCGTTAACATAGGCTGACATCATATAATGCTGAATATACCTCGTTAACATGTGCGGTCATCTTCACACTTACCGAAAGTGGGCCCAACTTCAAGTTCTTGCTGTAAGAATTGCTTCTCCACACCACCACCAGGATTGTCCTTATTTTGTATCAACTGGAGTGGAGCTAATAATAGGAACAGCATGGAACACCGTTCCGATATGGGATATAAGTCCGGTCTTTGTCATGGGCAGTATTGTAATCATGTATATATACAATCACAAACATAGTGTAAATGTTCTACCAGCCTCATCCAGCGACAAGATCATTCATTGCAGCTTGACTCATTGATCAACGACATGGAAAGTCAATCACGGAGCGTTCATCACGCCTGCCAGAGTCTTCGGGACCTATTATCGGATCAGTGAATCTTGAGTTCGAGAAGCATTGTGACTGTCTGGCTAAAGATGCTTGTCTTATGTGTCGGCGATTTCCCCTTCTCACAGCCCATATCAACACTCTTTATTCTCAAGCGAGACTCTTCCTCCAAGAAGTCTCGCAGATGACTGCACCTGATGTTGACACCAATGAGACGATCGCCAAGAATCAATACCACGCGGCCCATGACATGGTTAGGGTCGAACTCAATGTTGCGTCTGATTTAAGCATTACGGACACAAATGAAGGCAACCCCATATCAGAAAAGCAAGCCCCAACAGAGCTCCATACTATTGTGGAATTAAGCCAACCTTAAGCTTCGCTTCACGACTCTCATAGTTCTTCACCAGTAGCTATGCAAGTTATACAGCCACTTAAGGAATATTGTAATGCTCCCTACCAAGACGAAATTCTTATATATCCCGTGTCCTGTCAAGAGGCCGTTGATGTCAGAGGGGCCGAAATAATTCGCAGCCCTATCACTAGAATATATGACACAAACGGTGACGAAGAGCCACGGCAGCTGAATAGTTCACTATCTAGGGGTTCTGCAACTTCTACAAGGGGGATATTAATGCGAAATGTAGAAAGTAGCGCTGAGGAACCCGAAAGTGATTGTGACGATATTGATGCGATACTGAAAAACCTCGAACAGCGAGAAACCCCACCAGGATCGATAATAGGAGGTTTGGGCATTGCTGCGGAGGAGAGTAAGGATTCCAATGAAGGTAATTTGTACAGTCGCCTTGGTCGAATGTCGGAGGAAGGCGAAGTGAGGTCAGAAGAAGAAATAACTACAAGTGGGCCAACGGGATACGATGCAGGGTGGCAAGACAATGGTGAGACGGTGGTGGTGGCAGCAGTAGGAGAAGATGAAGAAGAAGGAGAAGAACAACAAGAAGAAGAAGAGGGAGAAGAAGAAGAAGAAAAGGGAGAAGAAGAGGAAGAAGAAGAAGAAGAAGGAGAAGAAGAGGAAGGAGAGGAAGGTGGAGTAGAAGCCTCCCAACAATCTCAAGCGACTGTGACCTCCTGCCGGCGCTCGAAGAGGCAGCGGCAGCATGACTGCCCACAAGTCAAGAATTCACCTTCACAGAATGATGCACATGAATCTCGACCCAACAAAAGATCACGCCCGAAAATGGACGATAGCCAAGTCAGTTCAAAACGGCGAAAACGAGGAAGCCTTGCTTATACTGACGTTAGAAATATTGATGCAGCCGTGACTGAGACACCAAGCAACGAAAATTTGTGGCTTGAGTGGGATTCCAAAAACATGGCTCGATCCAGCTGGCGCTGCACTGCTGTCACTGTACGTTATCTACGACTGGACCGGCACCTGCTTGGGAATCGTGATCAGGTTGTGTGGGTCGTCGTGCGATAACCGCCTGCAAAAGAAGCTCACCTACCTCGCCTACCGTTTCTCTCCACTGGTGGCAGGCTTTAAGAACATCCATGCTTATCACATGGGAGATGGAGTGTGGGCCGAGTTTGACCTCCTGCTGGATGAGCATACTTCTGTTCGCGATGCACATGACATCTCTCAAACACTGCAATACTGTGCAGAAGCTCTACCGGAAGTTGATCGAGCTTTCGTGGCCATTGATTGTAAGTCATCACCACAATCTTCGCGATTCATATGCTAACCGGCAACAGATTCGGCCCAGAATCCTGCTGGCCACTCGATGGACAACTCATAGTCTGACCGAGGCTCTGGGTGCCGTACAAAGGACTAGGCCTGACAGCGGTCTTCTGAAAGTCTGCGATAAGCGTCCACAAAGTCGCCCTGCTTCCCAGAGAACGAGGAGCCATAGGGGAGATACCATGGGTATCAAATCCTATATAATGGAATACCGAGGACTACCATCATTTCCAAACCGGACAATCTTTTCTCCATGTGGCTGCTTCCATTGAGTGAAGTTCTTTGTCTCACTCTCTATGTATGGAGATCACGTCCCAATGTTCCTATCTGGCCGTAGGAAACCGTGAACCAAAGCTTCCTTTCAACGATGAAGTGCCATGTTTCAGAAAATTGATCGGAGGGAGCTGGAAGGAGTTGTTGTTCTTTGGTTATGCGCCGATTGACTTGGTTAAGTTGACCTATATACGCCACTACTTCCCTGATCTCGCAAGTGTTCAAGAGCTCATCGTCGCCCTCTAGCTACGTCTCATGATGACTATGCGAAAGATCCTCCAGTGTCCATGAAGACGGGGCCCGTCATTGCCTATCTTCCTGAATCGGATCAACGTCTCTTACCGAGGACAACGCACAGTAAGTCCACATGTAGCCCTTGTGGGAAATGTGTTTCAAACATATTTGATCTTACCAGCATTCATATCTATCTTGATCGGATTGAACGGCTCATTCCGTGCCAAATCTCAACATGCCATCAGCGGTGGATCAAAATGACCATCGCAACATAGAAGTAGCGGTCGTATCTTACATCTAATTGTGCTGGCGGGACATTACTTCAGACTTTGCACTTGTCCAACGAGGGATTTCGATCACCATATGGAGAATGTGGTCGTGCTCATTGGCGCATGGACGGTAAGTCGTGCCAAAAGGAGTTTTGACTGCAATCCTTCTCAACTTAAAGCCTCTGGCCAAGTCCTAGCTTCACAGGTTGCGCACAGAAGACTGGGATTTTGCTTGCGTATAAAGACCTAGTGGAAAGTAAATATAAGGCACAAATAAAGTACATTGCAGTGTCTCGCCACCGGTACCTTCGATGAAGACTTGCGGGGGAAACTTGAGTCCATAGTAGACCATCACGGCTAGTCGTGAGACTGGGTATTGGACAAACTTGTAAACTTTCTACCGTGACAATGAGTCAATCGAAGCATTTTAGGGAGGACTTTCATGAATTAGCGATTGAAATTACATTTGCGCCAATCAGCAAGGCTCGAGTAGACCTTCCGAGCATCTCAACGATGGAAGTAAAGAGTCTTACAAATGTTGCGGTAGAAAGCACTTTGCCGCGGTTGAATCAGCTGGTGCGCACGCTTAAGCCACTTAGAGACCAGTGCACATATTTATCAACTCGCACAAGAGTGTCACTCAAAGAAATCTAGAGTTAGCGATTATCTCGTATGGAAGATATGGGCGAAGAGGACTTTGTGCACCTGTACGTTCTCTGTCGCACGCCCAGCGATTGCACGCTATCGCATTTCCTCTGAGATCACTTTCACCAGAGGTCCGCCTCCTCCTCAAACTCCTCCCCACCCTTTTACCTCGAAACCTCGTTCGCTCAAGAGTTTTCTACAATTTGTTGAATTGACCCCGGGGGGACGCTCATCAGGTATTTGATGTAACATCAATGGTCAGGAAACGTATGCTTTGCGTACTCCGTCCGTTCCGGCCGTCTCAACGGGTCCAATCATAAACATCCTTCTAGTTTGGCGAAATTTCTGCTGTTTCCGTGATCATCGGCCCACGTCTGGTATAGCTAGGTAGGTCGAAGGCATTCTACAACAACTGGGCTTCAAGTCACCCGGATTGGAACCGCCCTTACCGGGGCTTCCGGAATGACGAAAGTTGGAGTTGAAAGAGCCCCGCAAAGCTTGGGTTGGAGACACAAGCCGAACTAACGTTAAGGCCGTTAGGACTGTCCGGCCTCATCTTGTCGAAGAAGGTCAGATCTAGGGAGATATCCATCGCCATGGCGATCGATTCTCAAGTTGGGGCAGCTGCTCTCGAAAATCTTTCGTCCTTGTTGACACAACGGATTTTGCGAACCATGTCCTTACCTTGAGTCGTAACTCAGCTTCATTTAAACCGAACGAGAATGTCCTCTCTGCGAGACCGGGGAGTGCTTCCTGACCTTGGAAATGGTAACGTCAGCCAGCAATATCCATCCAACTACCGCAACCATCTACCCTCACGCACAAATGAGCTGCAGGATGGTAACGCAGAGCTGTCAGAAGTGGCTATGCCACAACCGGCAGAGCCAGAGTCTACTTCCCGCAAAAACACCAGTTTGGAGAACGAGCATGACCAAGCACAAAACGGAGAACTGTCAGAAGTGGTTATGCCACAACCTGCAGAGCCAGAGTCTGCTTACCGCAAAATTATCAGTCTGGAGAACGAGGAGGACCAAGCACAGAATACAAGACTACGAGTGCAGGAGCACAGGGGACAGCTTGAGAGCACGCGGATTCCTCTGCACACTGCAGAAACCTCACCACGTCGCTGCAGCGGGGGCTCACACAGTCTGTGTTCCCACAGTGTCACTAACGATGTCGATCACATCACCGAAGGTGTTGGTGGGAGTCAAGAGAAAGAAATGCCATTACAACAAAGGAGGATTCTCCTCCGACGCGCAACCGAAATTTACATCGTGGCCCACCTGATTTTCTTTTCGATCTTGGGGACCTTAGCCCGGCTTGGTTTGGAAGCGATAACTCAATACCCTCGGGCCCCTGTTCTTACACCCGTGTTGTGGGCAAACGTAGGTGGTACCTATCATCGGCTTCCTGGTCGAAGACCGTCGTCTTTTCAGGGAAGAGTGGGGCAAGCATACAGACGAATGGTCGTTTAGATCCCTGGAAGACAAACCAGAAGACACACAGCTCGCCGCCGAGGCTTTGAAACGGCATCGCAAGGCCAAGGCAACAATACCTCTCTCTATAGGACTTGCAACTGGATTTTGTGGATCCTTCACGTCCTTTTCGACCTTCATGCGCGACGCTTTTTTAGCATTGAGTGACCATTTGGCTCAGCCATAGACCTCGGCGCATGCCTCCCGTCATCGTGGTTACGACTTTGAGGCTGTGGTTGGGGTCCTTATAGTCCATGTTGCAGTTTCTATAGGGGCTTTGAAGATGGGCGCGCATGCCGCTCTTGCTACAGAAACATTCACGCCGATACTTCCATTTCGTTTCATCCAGAGATTTCTCGATCCGCTTATGATCGTTTTGGGTCCCTGCTGTTGGTTGGGCGCTATTTTCCTTGCAACGTGGCCTCCCCATGACGAATGGAGAGGCCGTGCATTGTTTTCCATCATTTTTGCACCACTTGGATGTTATTTCCGCTTCTATGTGTCGAAAAATCTGAATGGACGGTTCTGGGTTTTTCCTGCCGGGACATTCACCGCAAATGTGTTCGGCACTGCTGTTCTCGGTATGTGCTATAACCTGCAACATTCCGGAGCCAGAGGATTGTTGGCTTGTCAGGTTTTGGAAGGGGTCATGGAGGGGTACTGTGGCTGCGCCACCACCGTGAGCACCTTCATTGGGGAACTGGTCACATTACAGAAGAGACATGCGTACTTCTATGGGACGTTAACTTTGACTATGGGATTGGGCCTTTGGATTATTATCATTGGCAGTCTGCTGTGGACAGTAGGCCTTCAACCCATTGCCTGCCAGATATAGGATGAGCCCAACTATGAGAAATCGGATGGAGACCATGGATCATTCGTCCGGTCTGCCAGTCGAAGCAGCTTAAGATTCCTTTTTCTGGCTTCGAGCATGGATCCATTGACGGCTTTTTCTATGGATGGAAAACGGCGGCGACATCTTGCAAGAATTTACCAGTGACAGATTGATGGTATAGAGGCAGATGCGCCATTGAACTTGCACGATAGATGATCAGAAAACTCGAAGACAGCATGGCATGGTCGATCTATCCGTATCCTCGCCTGCCGCTTTTTGAAATTCATCTACTGCAAAAGTCACAAGAGCTTGGCAGCTTATTCGGCCAAGGGCACTCGATGTTAAACATGAGGAATTGAAAGTATACGAGACTAAATATAAATATAACACAGATTTCCTGCTACATCTAGGTCGGTCTGCCCATGCTCCAGGTTCACCCTCACAACGGCGATTACAACAGGCTTTACGAGCCAGATCGATCATCATCGCGCTTCTTAGCAAGGAGAATCTTTCGATCAAAGCATTCCTCCATTGGTGGACACGGGCTGAGCGTCATGACTGGATGGTCGACCAGACTAGATACACAGACCCGCCACGCAATGGTAGATTCATCGTCGAATCCAACTGTGGATCATACAGGTTGGTGGTCTCAAGAGAAGAGCACGTGGTATTGACCTACCACAGGCATTAAGGCGCCGCCCAAAACGCAACGAGTGGGGTGGGCTAAGAAGATCGGTAAGGATAGTTGCAGCTAACAATCCGAGGGACAGCTGATACCCTTGGTCATCCACTTTCCGCCCGTTCCGGCCGGGAAGCAGTTCCAAGAAGTTGGTCCAATGTAAAATCGCGCCTCTGACGACACATCCTGCATATGACGTTCCTCCCTAAGTCGGACAAAGGACACCACTACTTTGCATCTTGTGCTGGTCTATATACCTTTGACAATACGGGAGTTTTCCAACGGTCCGCCTTATCCATATCCCGTCAGCGGAATCGTACCGTATGGCTACAGCGTTGTCTTGTAAGCGGCGGCGTGTTGCGCGTGCTTGCGACAGTTGCCGTAACCTGAAAGCAAAGGTAAGAATTGTCCTGATCCAACATTTATAATCATACCAAAATCTGAATTTGGTTTGTCATTCAGTGCGACGGAACCCAACCTATATGTGGCCGTTGTGCAGGCTATGGATATGCATGTCGCTGGAATGGGGGTATTGTCAAGAAGAGTGCTTCCGAAAGCAACGGAGCAAACCTCAAATGGCTCTCCATGGAAACCGAAGGCCAAAAATTTAGAAATGCAATCACAGTGTACGACAGCTTGATTAGGGATCTCCGCAAGAGCCTTTCCCAGGATGATTGCAAAACTGTCGACTTGCGCCTCGCATCAATTCAGCTACCTGACTACTTGGCAAAGCAGATTGGAAAAGGCGGTACAAGTATTCCACACACGCCAGAACAGGAGGTGGCCGATGATCGCCAGCCCGCCGTCTTTCAAAGGTACTTAGGTGAAGCGAGTGACATTCGCTTTTTCCATGCGATGGAATCGACCTTTGGCCAGCAATCAGAGTTCGGTCAGCAACAAGACAACTTTGAGGGCCGAATTGATAGTTATGAACAAGAAGGACCTCGCCAGCATCTTCCGGAGCAGGACCAAGCGTGCCTGCCACCCAGGGCGGATGCTGACAAGTTTGTCAATGTCTATTTCTCCGCCATCCACATCGCTTATCCTTTCATCTCGGAATCGGATTTTAGGCAAACTTACGAGTCCTTCTGGAGATCAAGTTCTCTGGAGGACTTCCGTGGTCCATGGCTATCTCTTCTGTGTAAGTGCATCATTGTGGACACCCCGATAATTGGCAGGAGCAGTTACCAGGTAGGCAATAACGTATAGCCTCTCTTAATGACCATACGTGCCTCTTTGAAGTCGCAGGAGTTACCTGGCCGAGCTCTCGAGGTTTACTCGATTTCTGCATGTTTGGGTGGAATACAGTGATTGAACTCGACTGATATATATCTAGTAACGATTTTTGCGATCGGGTCCTGTTACGGAAGAATTGCAGATTCCGAGGAAGGAACAGCTTCTGGTTCACAAATATATCATCAGCATCAACAATATTTCGACCAAGCGATCGCTATTTCACAGAACTATGGCTCGAAGCATACGGTCGACCATCTTTGTGCTCTGCTTGCTCAGTGTTTTTATCTCCTGGCCACTTGTCAGACCGATCGATGTTGGACATGCCTAGGCCTTGCCGTCCGTCTTGCTCAGAGCATCGGTATACACGTAGAAGATGACCATCGTACGGGTGGTGAGATTTCTTCGGCGCGTCGAGAGATCTGCCGTCGACTCTGGTACTCGATATTTATACTTGATCGCCTCTTGGCTTTACAATTGGGCCGTCCACCAGCCATCAATGACGAAGACTTCAATGTCAATCTTCCGTCTCAACAGTCGGATGTGGATGTAGTGATTCAAGATGGTGAGCATGGAGTTCAAGGGACAGGGTGGATAGGGGACTACCTTATCGCAATGATAAAATTCTCGGAGATGATTGGAAGAGTCTTCAACAGTTTGTACGGACCAAGGAGAGCCGGAGACGCCGCCTCAACCCTGTCGAGCATCGATCGTCTGGATATTGAATTGTTACAGTGGCGATCAAACTTGAGCCGAAATCTCAGATTCGATCAATCTCATACCTTTGAAAGGTCAATAATTTACAAGAGACAGGTACTTCTCTACCTGTCACGAATGGAAAATTCGGTTTGCTAATGCAATACCCAGCGAAATATGCTTGCCGTCAAATTTTACAACCTTCAAGCACTCATACACCGTCCTATTTTATCACCCGCCAAATTACTGTGGTCAAGCCCAAATCCTATGGCGTTCTATCAAGCAGAATGCGACCGCATCGCCATGTCAAAAAGAAAGTGTATTGTGGCTGCACAACAGACTGCAAAGCTACTTCATGATCTTGAGGACAAGAAGAGTCTGGTCTATGGCTTCCCATGGTGGCAGATGATATCATGTCTCATTTGTGCTAGTTCAATCCTTCTCGTCGCAAGTATCTGCGTGGATCTAGAACTAGACAAAGAGCTCTTCAAAGACATCGACTGGGCAGCCGTGGATGAAGATGCCGAAGTCTGCCTCAAAGTTTTCCAGGCTCTTAGCTCTAATTCAAATGCAGCAAGACTGGCAGGCGATATGATGCAGAGACTCAAGAAAACAAGAACAATTTCTCAAGGTAACTCCTCCCGACTTTCCATGTCAACATCATGTATCTACAGCACTACTGCCTGGTGTGTGCCCTTTGTGGTGGAGCCGCGATCTGTGGCGCTCAAAGCTTTGGATCTACCCTTACTAACATTCTGTCGCGCATCTCAGGGACCGGCCGAGACTGTCAACCAGTCGGCTCTACCTTCACAACCCTTACCAATGCCGACAGTATGCCAACGACTCTCCCGTCTAACAGTCTCCTCCACACTATGATGTTGCCACAGTTTGACTACGATGGTCCTAATCAGCAGTCTTTCAATCACATGTTTCAAACTATGCCTTATGAGGTTTCCGAGCCAGTATTGTGTAAGTTTTCCTCAAACCCCCTGATGGCGATGGGTTCAATTCACCCAAAATGAGGCCAAGCCCGAAGTTTTCATACTTTTCCCTCTTGTATGGACAGTTCGCGGCCAAGTTCAAGCTGACGTC
Organism: Exophiala sideris; assembly: GCA_000835395.1. Lineage (NCBI taxonomy): Eukaryota > Fungi > Ascomycota > Eurotiomycetes > Chaetothyriales > Herpotrichiellaceae > Exophiala > Exophiala sideris. Next base: position 79,050 of record KN846952.1, on the reverse strand, counting down.
TCACAACCTTGCAGGGTCGGCACAGTTTGTGAATGCAGCATATAATCCCTTCCTTAATCCTCCAGATCCGTAAATACTACGTGGAAGACTGAGACAGTGGATAAGCGTAGGAAAGGACATTCTTGGTATTGTGAATACGGATATTCTGAGCGAGAGAAGTCTGTGTAAATCGTCTATTGTCAGGTCTTGTTGGGAGATCTTGCTTGCAGTCTGGCAAAATGGAAATGGTTTTGCCCAAGGATGACTTTCGCCGGCATGGCTTCCGGCTGAGGTAATACGGGCAAGCTAAGCCGAACCCGCCTTCCGCGTGTACCGTGAATATGCCGTCGATGCTCGATGACGGAGAGTCGGTTCTTCCTCAACAAAAATTACCTATTGGAGAGTCAGCGTGGCAGAGGCAGCCTTGCCTGCAGTGAGAGAACATCGTGGGTACTACGGTGGATCATTGGGCACTTACGGTAACCCGATAACGTAGCGCCCGCATAGAGTATGTAATTATGACGACCCTGGGTCTCTACCACCAAATAAAGCCGGGCGTGACGGACGGATCGTACGGAGCACACAACAACGTCTCGGCACTGTGGTTGCGGTTGTAGCCTCCACTTGAAACATTGCCTGATAGACAGTGGCCTGCGTGAGTCAAGGGGCGATGATGACGACAAATCAGAATCGCAACCATGGCGGGATTTTCATTTTCTGGAGTTCCAGAGAGTAATATCTATCTTTACAGTACCTTGAGATACTCGCATATCGGCACAGTATCTCATATCCTTTGAGTTTCGAAAGATCTAAACCACAATGCGGGCGACTATCTTCTCTATCAAAGCCGCTCAACGCCTGGATTCCCGCGGCAAGCCGACCGTGCAGGTCGAGATCACGACCTCAGACGGAACCTTCCCCGCAATCGTGCCTTCAGGCGCTTCCAAAGGCGACTACGAAGCGATCGAGCTCAGAGATAAAGATAGCAAAGCGTTTGGCGGCAATGGAGTTCTGGAAGCGGTTCGGAATGTAGAAGAAGTTATCGGACCTGCCATCATGAGCAAAGCATTTGATTTGGCCGAGGGAATGAAGCCCATTGACGACTTCATGGTCAAGTTGGATGGGACTTCGGACAAGTCTAAACTGGGTGCAAATTCAATTTTGGCGGTCAGCATGGCGTGTGCGAGGGCGTGCGCAGCCGCGCAGGTTAGTCTCCTTCCCGGTCTAGCTTACTTACAAGATGCTCATATCCTTGCCTTGTAGAGTGTACCGCTTTATGAGTTTATCGCTCGAGAGATTGGCTCAAAGGGCCCTGGGTATACGATGCCAGTGCCCTTCTTTAACGTCCTCAATGGAGGCGTTCATTCCGGGAATGGCATGGCGTTCCAGGAATTCATGATTGCACCGATTGCCGCTCAGTCCGTCACAGAAGGCATTCAATGGGCCGCAGAAGTCTACCAGGAGCTGAAGTCACTAATCGTTGAAAAGTTCGGCAAATCGGCCATCGGCATTGGCGACGAAGGCGGGTTTTGCCCACCAATCTCACATCCATCAGAAGCATTGGATCTGCTAGTCGAAAGCTTTCGGCGGTCGGGACACGACAGCCATTTCCAGGTGGGGATCGATCCAGCCTCGAGCGAATTTTTCAAGGACGATAAGTACGACCTTGGCTTCAAGACTCAGGAGACAGATATGAGGACGAAGTCTGGAATGGCCGAGCTCTACAATGATTTGATTGAGAGATATCCGATCGTATTGCTGGAAGATCCATTCGCACAAGATGATTGGGATGCTTGGGTTTCGTTTAACGAAACGTGCAAGATCGAGCTGGTAGGCGATGACCTCCTGGCCACCAATATCATCCGCATCGACAAAGCAGCCGAGAAGAAGGCATGCAACGCACTTTTGCTCAAGATCAACCAGATCGGGACGATTAGCGAAGCCTTGACGGCTGCCAAGAGAGCCTATGAGCTTGGTTGGTCTGTTTTCGTCTCCCATCGTTCTGGGGAGTCGACTGATTCTTTCATCGCCGATCTCACTGTTGGTATCGGCTCAGGACATCTCAAATCCGGGGCACCGTGTCGGGGTGAGCGTGTAGTCAAGTACAATCGCCTGATGGACATCGAGGACATTCTCAAGGCGCAAAACATCGAATGCCGGTATCCGGGCGAGCAGTTTCGCTGGGCTGGAAAGGCACGGGATAGTAGAAACTAGGATAAGGCGGGGAGATTTTGGTGCCAAAAGATCCACTCAGCAAAGGAAAGGGCTCACTTCCACTTGCCGTAGCTGACCGGTCCTTCCTCTGTGTGATTCGTGTCTGTTCTTGGTCGCTTAAGCAGAGGAAAAACAGTGTCGATCGATGAGTTCGCCAGGACGGTGATCAACATCAAGGCTCATTTTGGCATGGCAGATTGTGAATGCCCGTGTACCCGTCCTTTCCGCCCGATCCACCCTGTGGAGGGCGCGGCTGAATCTCTATTCTCCTTCCCGTTGTTGTGGAGATGGCGTAGAAATGCGCAAGAAGCAGTCCTGTCGAATCTGTGGGCTCCCAGAGAATTCTTCATTCTCTACATAGTCTTGGTACACATTTCGCTTTGAGCCCTCTTCTTTCCGCAACATGTGACATGGCTTCTCACGGGTATGAGAAGAAAGTCGGCGGCCAATTCGGTCTGCTCGGCTCCAATTCCAACAGTTAGCGATTCTCATCATACAAACAGCTGTCAGTCTAGGAGCCTCAAAGACTAGCGCTCATCTCGCAGCAGCTGTGAAGCCCATCTTCCCCAGTCTGCCTGCAACATTCCTCCACCGCTTCATAGATTCCTACTCCAAGTTCCTGCTGAAAAATATGTAGCCGGAAATCTTACTATGCTGTTTACGAACAGCGTCGGTCATAACCTATAGTCCAGATCATGCTGCCCATTGTAACCACTCAACAAGCCAAGTCAATTGCTACACTAGCCAAGCCATAAGAGGGGGATGGGGGAGGAGGGGTACATCCGTTACTTCGCTTTGCTTGAAAGGTGCGCATTCGTAAGTTCCGCCCCATCGTCATGATATAGACATGATCCTGCTATTAAGGGTTGTTGGACTAGCCGTAAAGATTTGGTTCAGCTAGTTTCACGGCTTAAAGCACTTCTACTCTTGTCCAACTTTCGACGGTCTCCGAATTTTCGATTTGAGTCGATCTGAGAAAGTTCTTTTCTGGTAAAGTTCGACAGCCTTGGTAAGCCACACATATCATAATGCGCGAACGGCAAGCACGGCAGAAGCGGCATTATGTCATACTTACTACTAGTATTAAATGACGTTCAGGCTCAAAGAATCTCCGCTTCTAGAGCACAAATCCTGTCTAGCGCTATTTACTGATCGAGCTCATTAAAAAGACATTAACTGTTCGAAAACCATACCCGCAACCCCAGTTGTGAAAAGATTCATTCCCAGCATCCCGCAATGAAAGATATACTCAAGATTGCTATTCCGTCAGTAGTGGTAACGTACGCTACCTTACAGTATTTCGACCCTCACCAAGTTGGGAAGCATTCAGCGCACATGAGAGAACGCCTACATAGTGAGCAAGTTGTACAATTTTCCTGCATCTCCAGTTCTGCAACACCTTGCCTGAGCGACAATCGGAAAATTTCAGTCTTGTTTTCTATGTTCCTTTCAGCGTAACAAGTTCCCCTCCCCAGTGTTTTCGTCTTCTTGAGAGAATGAGACTGTGTCTTTTAGGTCAATTCCACTGACGGTGCGTGCGCTCTGGCGTGTGGATTTAGACGAGAACAAACGAATCGGCAGAGCTCATGGCTGCGACGAGATCCATCTTTCGGACCTGGATAAGTGGATTGTCAAATACCCCGAACAGGCCGACCATTGGAAGCGACTCAAGGCCAGCTTCTACCAGTCGAGCGGCGATACTCAAACCGTGCAAGATTGAAGGGCTGTGATCCGCCAATTTGTGGGAATCGCAGCGTCTCGCTCTACGTTTTGTTATTTCAGTACTCCTGAGTCTGCTGGCCAGGTGCTAGAACTTGGGGGAAATGAGAAGCCAACAGGCTTCAAGACCGAAAACTCCGCCGCAGAGTGGAGAACCGTCAAGATGTTGGAAAGGGTCTAGGGCTGGCTTGTGAGGACTCAAGACCATCATCACTGATATATTTGATAGCGCAGGACTGCCCTAGTCTCTGCTTTGCTACTAGAACATATACGTCTTTATGCGTCCTGTCTCTCGGCATCTTTCTGGTGCTGCCGCTCCATCTCCAGGACCGCTTCCTGCCGTTCATAAGACTGCACACACGGAGCGTAGAAGATCTCGCCCTTGAAGACCCCAACCATGGTGAGCGCAAACACCACCAGCCACAGAAGAACCACCGTGAGTGAGAAAACAGTGCCAAGTACGCGGAAGAAACCACTGGGCAGCTCCTTGGCCAGAGTCGTCGTCGACACGCTGTAAACTCCCAACGGGAACGTGAACCCCCACCAACCCATGTTAAACGGGAACTTGCTTCGGCTGATACTGGCGAGGGCGAAGAAGAGCCAGATCAGGCCATAGCCCCAGATGATGAGCGCGAACACCACGCCCAAGTTGTAGAAGGTCGTGCCTGCTTCCGGGTCGATTGTTTTCGTGAGGGGAAACACCCTTTTCGCAACCTTGCCCAGTTGCATGATCGCAAAGCTTCCTTGTCCGATGGGACCGAGAGGCAAAAACACGGAGACGATTACTTCTCGGGCCGGGAGTTTATAGATAGTGAGCCGGTGGAAATAAATGACTAGGACGACCATGGCCAGGGGAAAACCCGTGCCCCATAGGACGTAAGATACCATGATCGTCCAGAGCTGATGTTGTTGGTTTGGGAGGATTTCCGCCACGATACCGCCGGTCGCTGCTGCGACGATTGTCGAGACGATAGGTAGCAGCCAGACCGCCGTCATCTGTGAGAGCTCGCTGTCGTGCTTGTACATGACAACGAAAGGGAGGTAGAAGCACGTCATGACGGCGATGACAGCGTCAATCCACCAAAGTGTCCAAGCCAGAGTCGTTGCCCAAGGGCCCCACGCCGGCACACATACAAAAACCACCATGTTGACGATCGTGGCCAAGCCCATGGGAAAAGTACCAGTGAACAGAGACTGGACAGGGTGGCCGATCATGAATTGAAACAATCCTCGAAAGTAGGTGTATCTCAAGATGGAAATCGCCAGGAAGATGGTGAACAACGTTACGTTGAGACAGAATACGACGACAGAGATCCAGTACAGCCAGGTGCCGTTGTAGGGGAGATTGTGAAGGAGGATTGAAACGATGCCGGTGCCCATGATGACGGCGAACCACGAGGGAGTGAAGTTCACAACCACTCGACGCCAGCCATGGTTGTTTCGTTTGTCGATGACTTTTTCGAAATCTTCTACTGCGGCCGAGCTGGCAGGGTGGTCGCAGCATTGATTTGCATTGGAAGCATTCTGTCCGCAAGATTCGGTGTTTGCTCCTGATGGGTCCATCGCTGCTATTGAGACTCGATTTCAGGACTCGAATGTTGCAAGCTGAAAATAAGTAGTGGCTGCTGGCTCCAAACTGAAGCCTCAGTTGCCGGATTTTTCGACTGATAGGTAAGTGTCAAACAGCAAATAGGGCCTTTTGGGAGGGCCTTGAGATGGGTGGAAAGGCATAAGGATTGTAAAAGTATGATCAAACATCGAGAGGGCTTCACAGGAATCTACAAAGTGGTGGTGCTTAGGCGTCATCAGCTGTCCAATGACGTCGGCGCTCTGCCGGATACGCTAGAAGTGCGGAAAGGGCTATGCTCTCGGTCTAGGTACACGTCATGCCTTCTGGAGACATCTTGTACTCGCCAATGATCGATTTTAGCCAGGCATAGTTGACCAGGTCCGGCACCGCAACGCCTGGTTGGCGGGACTCTTTCGTCTGAGCGCAGGGGTCATCCTACTGCCCCTTATAGCTAGTTCGCTCCCGAAAAGCAACTCGCTTAGATCCTTTTTTAGTTACGGAAAGAGCGACTCAAACAGCACCATAATCTCCTTACTTCGAGGTGTGTCGACAGCCGCCCACGCCCAGTCTCGCGCTGTCTCCGGCTCGATTTTGACCAGATGATGCGCGAGGACCGGAATCTCCCACCGTCGGAGCTCGGCCTTTGTGAGTGCACTAAGATTCCTGTTCATAAATTCTTCCAGCCGTCCGGAGGGATAGTCTGGACCTATTATTTAGGATGGCCGGATCATGTTAGCCTGCTCATGAGATATCGGCTCTAACACCGACTCCAGTGCGCAGCATGACTTTGTTTTGTCGAGACGCCACTGACGGAGCGGCTGTCCAACTGGAAGTCTAAGTGATAAAGTCCCGATTGTATGGCGTCGATGCGTCTCCGGCCTGCCGGACCGTGCTTACCGAGCTGGCTATCTTTTATCTAGTTTTCACGGCAACGAAAATAGACCTCCAGTTTCATATTCAGAGGGTTGAAGAAAACGGTTATGCTATTTACAGCTGTTTTGACACGCGTTGTTTTAGATTGCCGCATAGCCTCACCAAAACTTGGGGCGTTGCGTCGAAGTCTGCAGCTATCTTGGAAGAGGATTGCTCACGCCATCTCACCGTCTTCACCATTCTCACGGTCTCGCTCAAAATCCCATCCTAGACTCGACCAGTTATATCAGCCAGGGATGCCTGTTACGGAGGTTGTGATTGTTCGTCACGCACATCGGCAGACATGGATCGTCGATACGATCGATCGCGAATACCGGCCTGCGCAATCGAATCCCACCGGAATTGCGACCGATCCCGCGTTAACTGAGCATGGCATCAAACAGAGCGAGGAAGTTGGAGTTGCAATGGAAAAGCTGTTGCGACAGAACCAGCCCGGTCATCGAATCGCAATCTTTTCGAGCCCGTTCTACCGCTGCCTGCAAACGATTGCTCCAACTGTTGCCCGTATGCGTCGACAAGGCTGGGGTGGGTTTGTACATATCGAGGCGGGCTTCGGGGAATGGTTCGGTACCGCCCCTTTCAATCACCCTGCTCCATTGGATCCTGCGAACATGCATGCAAAGTTTTTTGACTTCGTGCACCCAACCTATCAGAGTCAAGCACAGGCACCCAGCGGTCCCGAACCGTACCAAGACCTGCGACGGCGTGTGCAGAAGGCATTGCACTCTAGCATCTCGAAAGTTGAAACTGATGCCGTTGCCGAGGGGAAGAAAGATGCCAAAATCACCTTGGTGATCGTCTGCCATACTGCCCCAGTTATCATGCTAGGACGATGCTTGACAAACTCTTGGCCGGTCGATGTGGGAACAGATGAGTTCAAATGTTTCCTAGCAGGAATATCGAGATACCAAAGATATGAAACGAAGGCCACAATAACGACGACGCCTTCAGGTCACCCAATCACAAATAATCAGGTGGCTTGGTGGCAGGGACAGCCAGGCCACCCAGAAGGATGGGAGGTTTCCATGAACTCTGATTGCTCGCACCTGTCTGCCGGACCAGAAGGTGGCTGGCATTTCGGTTCTGAGCATGTGCAGGACCAGCGCATAGTCAGGGGCGAGGATGGTCACAGGATATTCACGAACAACTTCAAATTGGAATGAGTCAGTCAAAGTATGCTTTATGAGATTCATCAGTTGTTGATCCAGGGCGGGAGAGAGAAGGGGGTGGGGGAGGAGGGGGTGCGTCCGTTGCTTTGAAAGGAGCGCATTCGTTGCAGAACTTGAAGCGTGGCTCCGGTGGCGGCTATTGGCGCAAGGAGAAACTCTGGATCAATAATTTAGCGAGAGCCTAATCAGTAACGCAGGTGTGTTGCGCGAGGAACTTGACGGTGAGAGCAAGCGAGTGATTGGCACCGCATTACAGAGGCGATGGAGGCACAGCCACGAGGAATCGTTGGGCATGGAGATCAGGAGAACGGCAAGCCTTCCACGAAGAATACGCATGATTTTGTACCTGGGGATGGTGTCAGTTGCCATCGTCGTTGCGCAGTTTTTCATTCTGCGCGAACAGCAGCGCCACATCGGGATTGCCTGTGCAGTGGTCATGACCTGCGGTGGCATCCTTCTCAGCTTGATTGGCATGCTTCGCTACCTACAGCAATGTCGAGGACTCGTTCAGAAAGATTCGAGTACTACGAGTGGCCGTGCCTTCGTTGGAACGCTGTTCATCTTTGTGAGTGGCCTAGTCGTCGGTATCGTGTGTTGTGGGCTGCTTGTCTTGATCCTGGCTGTAGGGTAAATTAGATGCCTGAGCACACGACTACGCCGGTGGATAGGACCAATGGCCATTCTATTCTTCTAGGAAGTTGTGGAGCGAGCCGGGTCCCGCATTGGCTGCAAGCAAAGTTCGAATATTATTTTGGGGCGATGAGGAAACGAGTTGAAATCACTGCGTCGCCGACAGATTTTCCGGGAGACCTTGCTCACGCCTCGTCACGCCAGCGCGAACGGGGTCCTGGATCGCTGCTGAGGGCCTGCGACGAATCAAAAGGCAGTCTCTGCCAGTACCACTTCGACATCCCCGTCCTCGGCTATAACGGACCGGGCGGGAGCGTATTGGATACCACTGTTCAGACATCGACAGGCGCGGCAACGCGGGATCTGCGTCATTGAGGCCCCGAGCGTCTAGACCGAGTCCACTGAATGTCACCGTCCACCTATCATATTGTTTGCAGATCATTGATCGGCCAAGTCGATGCGCGCCGGAAGTGCGGTGATGATATCAGGCCATCCATGAAAGCCTGGCGTCGTTAAGGCCCTTGGAATTGGTTCCACACGCCGACAACCACGATCACTATGTGCAGGTGGTGCCGTCGTCGACACTTTGTCACCACAGAGAAAGAGGACTCGAGTTCGCGAGTTTGTGACGCATGCCGCGCAAAGAAATCCAAGTGTAATGGAAAAACGCCGTGTTCTTTATGTGTGGAGGGCGACCGAGGTTTCTTTCATGGAATGGCAACGTATTGAGGAACGACTCCTGTGAGGCTAATGAAATCACCAGACTGTACTTATGACCAGCCACGGTGCGCGCGAACATCGACAGCCGACTATTTTCGGGAGCTAGAGAGCAACATCGCCGCTTGACTGAGCTTGTCAGCCAATTCACCCAAGCTGACGAGGTTGGGCTTGACTCTACTGATTGGCACCGGTCTTCACTCATTTCATCTTCCTCTGGTGGTGCGATCGATAACCGCGACAACGCCACTGCTGAGGATCATGTGCAAACCATGATGGACGGCGTCGGCCAGTTACAGCAGGACGGGAAGGGAAGCTACAGCTACCATGGTTACTATGCCGGTCTTACGCTCCTTAAACGTGTTCACGAATGCTGTCGAGGCCTGATGCCAAGTATGTCGCCAGATACTGTGCCTGATATCACGCAGATTTTCGACCAATCAGTCCCTTTCTGCAGACAACCCCCGACCGTGCGGTTGACTCTGCCAGAAAAGGCAGTCGCCAAATGTCTCACCTCAGTTGCCTTGAATTATGCCTGTTGTCTTATGACATTTGTCGATGCACCAACCTTTTGACATCATGTCCGAGCGCATATACAATATCGAGCAGGAGCTTTACTCCGAGGCTGAAATCAGATTTCTTGCTCTGTTGTATGCCTCACTGGCGGTGGGCGCGTTATTCACGTCCACTCAAAATGACATGAAAGAAGAAGGCACATCTCAGTAAGACTTTCCAGAGGATTTTGCTTTCTTGACTAACCATCCAGGAGTTACACTCATTTTCTGATGGCCCACAGCATGATTGACCCTGAACAGTGCAGAGATCTTACCACATTGCGAGCAATCTTATTCATCATCATATACTTGCAGGCGTCGGGGCGATTGTCAGATTGCTACTCGTACCTAAAACTCCGAGTAACCAGCCTGTTCAGATATCCCTTTCCATAAGAGCTTCTTGCTGGACGTGAGAACGAGCCACAGAGAACTATAATATATAGAACTCTTGGTGCTATAGGCTAGCTCTCAACTCCCCGCCTACCGACACAGTAAGGAATCAAAATTCTTTGCTTTTCTTCCGCGAAAAAGCACCGTGAAAACAAACCGTGGAACTTTGTACTGACGCGTAATTACGAACACGGAGTCTCCCGTGTACCTAGGCCTACGCCTTAGGCTCTGCTCTCTTTCTCTCAGATGCACCCTTGAGTATGACACTCAAATCTCCCGTTGGAAGCCGGAGTGGAAAGTCCACAGCGAGGAGTATCATTGTCAAAAACAAATACCAACCGAATACACAGAAGACAAAAATAAAGGCTCCCGCGGCCTATTATACATGTCAGAACTTTCTTCTCACGAGTGTACCGATCAAGAGTAAAAGGCAAGGTTAAAGAATGCAAAAGGCTTAAAACTGAACTCATACGGCGAGCTGCGACGAAGGGTTCACTCACCTTTTGACACTTTCCAGCGATAGCTGTCTTGCCCCCCGCTAAGGTCCAGTAAGTGGCCATCAGCATGATGAAAGCAAGATCGATGAAGAAAAAGACCAGGACGAATACGATGTTGGTCCGGACAGACGCAACCAGAAAGAAGAAGGTGACAAGGGCCATAACCATCCAGAAGAATGCTAACCAGATAATTTCATTAGTCCGACCAAGACCTACAAGCGGGATAGATAGGTGTACTTACAAAAACTCGAGTAAAACTGTGAAGTCCCTCCGGCCTGTGCGGCATAGTAGGCTTGTGCGTTAAAGGCGGGCTGGAGTGTTACTCCCATTGCTAGCCAGAAGGCACCTAAAAGTCCCGGCCGTGAGTAATTGTGAGCTGTATCAACACCACTCGAGATACCATCCTCCACTACTCACTATAGCAAGCGAAAACGACGAAAGGGAACGTGTTGCCGCCGATAATCCATTCCAAGATACTTCCAAGGACCTAAAGCATTCCACCGAAGAAGAAAAAGAGCCCACTACAGAAGTAGTAGTGATTAGCTCACAAAGAGATCAAAGTAAATTACCCTAGAAGCATATATACTCACATTATAGCTGCCCCATCACCGCCAGAGCCTCTCCAGCCCAGAAGATTACATCCCAACGGCATAGAGGCAATCAAGAAGCCCATCGACGGCCTATCATTACCAATTAGTGGTTGTAAAAGATATGAAACTTTTCTTGCTTCACACATAACTTACATAGGTGTCGGGTTAGCAAAAGTGCTGCGCAAATGTCCTACTTTCTGTGTATATGGAGAGAGGTACATTGACTCGAAAACTTCTCTCGGAATAACCACGCTTGAGGCTGTCTGGTAGCGAGTCAAATTTCATTTTGCAGATCAGTCGCTTTCCTCCCTCCTGCTGATGAGTCGCCATCTTGAATACCATTGACGATGCCAGAATTCCCTTGTCCATTTGTCGCCATTATTTGTCAAGTATTCGTTACCGAATTGGTGTCACGTTCTCAAGAGGAGCAAGGCGGGTTGCGAAGAAGGTTGATATGTATGAATGAGGTATTCTATGGGTAATTTGAAAGCTTTATAGGCTTCCTCTGACTTAGGACGACCTGATCAGTAGAAAGATAACTTGACTATCGGATCTCGTTTGCCCTTGATGTCATGGTAAATAATCAGCCAACTATCTTTGGACCGATTAGTCTCTGGAGAAAGACAGTTCCCTCGGAACCCCCCTCCCCCATATTCAGGTGACTCAAAGTCCAAGGATTGCGGTCAAGTCATGGTCGTTAAACCACTAGTTCCACACTCGTGGAAACAATGTTCTTGAGGAGTCTGGAGAAGAAGCTCCCCATGTTCCAAGAGTAGCGGAAGCGACGGATATCCTTGGGATTCGTTCGCGCTTCCCCGTCTTCGCCGCCCTAACCGTGTCACCCATCTGTACAAGGCGAGGTTCCTATTACCCTTAGTCGTGACTGGCCTATATACCAGCTAAGAGATTTTCGGAGGCCGTGGACAAAACCCTAACCCTGGGAAACCCGACCTGGTGACAAAAATTGGCGAATCTGGTTACGAAGGAAATCGTTCGGGCTTCTTTTTCGGTGTTTCTATATTAGCTCCCACCCCTAGGAGTTCCCGAAAGAGATTCATCTCACATGACTTCTTTCTCTCTGAATCTAAGCCTTAATCGGCAGTTGAACCAGAAGTTGAGTTCGTCGAGACAGAGCCATTAATCTCTGGTTGTAATGGACATCCTCGGAGAGTACTGAAATGCAGGTCTTTCAGTGACGACGTATATATTGGAGAATTACTCCCTCCGGACTGACTGTAAGAGGTAACTTTAGTCCGATGTAGTCCAGGATTTGTCAAGCTCAATCCCCACTCCTGATCGACGACTCACACAGTCAGAGATACTGTGGCAGAAGTCGAAGCATTAGAAGGGTTCCTATGCCTCTACTGCTGACTTCATTGTCGAAACCAGGCTCTTTCGGTGCGGACAATGCCTAGCAGCCAGAATATCACTGGTGTAAGGACGCTAGTTTACATTCCCATGCAGGCAAGTTGATTAGCCTGGGGGGTCGAACTATGCGCAGTCGTGAAGCTGAAGATCAAAAGCAGAGTGCAGATATTGCGAGCGTTTGGCGATTACGAAACTTGGCATGGGCGTGAATACTCAATCTTTCACGCAACCCGGAGTGATAAGGTGGTTCAGAAATCCTTGTGTACCCAGGTATGGACGGGGAAGGTCAGCAAAGTTCGCATAACCTCAAGATCACTCGGAGGGCCAGCGCGGTGGGATCTTAGACATGCAGATGCAAATGCACGCTTATCTTGACCTGGGGCTTGAGGCTGGTCAACGACGGCAATGAAGTGGCGCAAGTCTGCAATGTTTCAAGCCACCAATCCCGGCATGTTGAAGAGGACTTTCTGAATGCCCACAAAATAATGACTGGACATGGTTTTTGGGGCTTGCGGCACGCGGACGGCCACGTTAGACTCCAAAGGTTCGGCCGTTACAACCCTGTCGAGGACTGTTGCCTTCTAAATACCACCGGCAATTTTGGTCTATAGGTAGTTGCATTAATGATTTGAACTAGGGCCATGAAGAGGGTGGCCTATCGAACTGTTATCATAGGAGTGGTGTCAGGGTTCCTTCTTCTCGTGAATGGCCTACTTAGAGTCTGGGGACATTACCACCAAGACCACATTTATAACTGTCCCAGCTAGCCACACGATCATGAGGAAAAATCCGAGAAGTCTAGTCATCTTACCTCGAGTCCACACCAGCATCAGTGTAAGGACTATTAGGTTTACCAACAGCGTTCCGGAAGTGATGAAAAGGTCTCTCGTGATGTGTAGGTCGATCGGAGTGATTTGATGCGTCTTGATGGACTGTTTGGCGAATACCAGCATCCCACTCAGACTGACACCCAGCAAAGTATTGAGTAGGGGACCCCCAAAGCATGCGGATAGAGCCATCACAGGGTGTTCGTGGCGGGCCACCGAGATATTCGCAGCAAGATCGTCCATCGAATTTCCGACGGCAAAAAGAGTTAGCCCTAGTATTGCTTCCGAAATATCACCAAAGACGCCGAGAGCTTTCAACACGCCCACGAGTTCGTTTGCGATAATGCATATCCAACATATGCTGACGATGAAGCCTGGAATATTCAGTAGTCGTGTCCAAGAAGATTTCTTCGCGGATGTGCCTGTTAGGATGACTAGGCCACACAGTAGAAGAGAGCAACCAAGTACACTCATACTTGGTATGAGGATATCGCGAGGTTGCAAAGAGAGTAGAAGCGCCACAGTTGCAATCACAAACTGAGGACTTAGGAAAATCTGAATGATCAACAGCCACCTTTGCCAGGCTTTCTGCTCCACCCGACCGTTTTCCCCATCTGTGTTTTCGGCCTCTTGATCCACCCCCGCCACCGGAATCGTGAGCTTCAGGAGTAAAGAAATCGGCACGATCATGATTATAATGAACACATGCAGCCTTCCCTTGTCCTTTTTATCCAGAACTTCGGGGAGTAATCCATGAAGGCAGCGGTAAAAATATCCGTGGTAGTTGACAGGAGCATTTCGGAGGACCTCATCGTCGCCTTCGTTCCCTGATTGCGTGCTGATGATTTGTTCTCGCGCACAGTCATGATGCTCATTAGAATTCGGCGGCAGCTCTACATGCCCTCTCCGAGAAGAGTGTTTGGGTGGATTTGACTCAGATCGATGACCGTGCAGGGTTCTGACCAAGCTTTGATTGACAAAGCGATAGTCAATCACTTCAGCCGGTGGCTCATACCAACGTCTCTCGTCCCAAACTTGTTCGAATATGGGCAATCTCCGATGCTCTCCGGATATTCTTGTCACGTCATGTTGAGAATGCTGGGCAACCGACGATGCCCTGTCTCGCGCTGCGAGAAGAGGCCGCGTCTCGTTTTGCTCTTGTGAGGGGGTGTGACCGTCGTGCGCGACATCATCCAGGTCCACTTGCGGATGGCGCACTCGCCACCAATGCCATCCAAGGACCACACTTACGTAGAAAAGATAGAATATAAGCATGGCCATACAATGCCACAGACGCAAGTGGCCATCCGTCATGACGTAGATGAGGAAAGAACTTGTTGCAAAAAGGAAAATAACATCTCGAGCCAAGGATACTTTGACGACTTTGAATGGTCGTATAAAGGCCATCGCACCAGCAACCACCGAGGTTATGAACGCCGCAGCGCCAATGAGTTCGCCTAGGGCCAGGGCATGGCTCGACCGACTCATGCTTGCCATTGTCGAAAAGATGTCTGGCGCCCCATTGCCCAAAGCTAACAAGGTTACGCCCGCCAGAGTGTCCGATAAATTCAGCTGCTTGGCCAAGGCACTGAGATTGACCGAGAAGAAGTCGCCGGCAACAAGCCCCAAAGAGGCAAATAGAACAACCATCCAGGCGAGGACAAGGACGAGGGCGAACGGTTTCGCACCTGATAGGTTGCAGTAGTAGAGTTTCAAATATGAAAAAAGACCTTCATCTTCTTCGCCGCAGAAGGCGCCGTAGAACCTGCACTGATCTTCAACATGGTTTATGGCTCGGCAATGTGGTCTCTAGAACACTATTGTGTCAGCCGGTCTTGTTGACTGTCAGTCTCTCAGGCGATTAAGCACTAACTAACTGTATTTCTGATGGAAGCTGTTCGGAAGGAGGAGAATGTGCGACTGCGAGCTGCACAATCACGATCAACACCAGGACGAGTACTGAAATCCTCGGAGCTCCCACCCGGTCCGGAAACGATAGACGCATCTCTGCTAAGGATATTGGCAGAGGAAGGTCGAGGGAAGCAAGGGCAGTTAGTGTGGCAGAAAATAAACAAACCCAGGTTCGAGATTCGAGATGTGGTCGAAAATTGTTCTGGGCGCAGGAAGACTAATAACTTCCGTTAAAGCGAGAGGGTCGTGACGTGCATCGCGATCCAACATGCCGCACAGCACTGAACCAGGTGGCTGAGTGAAAACATTGCGTCTGACGTTTTTTCATCCGTGCGAGCCTAGTACACCCGGAAGATGCGGATCACGGCACGTCGAGATCAGGTCCTGACGTAGTGGCCCACTTAGGGTACATTATGGCCACTCACGAACTGCTCTCCAACACTATGGGTCGTTATGCGCGAATGGTCATGGTCCAGATCGATATCCGCTTGGCCAAAGTACAGATTCGAAAGCATAAAAAATTAGGGCGGACTCGTGAAAAGTAACTCAGCATCATGAGCGTCGAGAACTCCCCACTGATGACGAGCCTTTTCCTGCTTTCCATGGCCATGCAGGGTGGCAATTGGGCAATTCGTATATCAACCTTGCTTAAGACTACTGCGTCCGACCAATTATCGCAAACAAGCGCAATCTTGTAGCCTCGTGTTCAACACCACCATCGAAGTCCTCTCTTCATTTACTCTCTCTTCCCAGACACGTTCGCCGACGAAAGAAAGACCGAACGAACCACGCAGCCTTACCGCCCCAGGTGGCTGGATAATTTACTTTACGTTCCGCAGATCCGACTGCCTCCAGCCCGCTCGTATGGCCAAAGATCTCGATATTGAAGGGCTCTGGCAAGTCTTTGACGCGGACAAGAAGGGATGGCTTTCATACCAGGACTTTCAGCGCGGTCTACAAAGAATTGATCATCGTAAGTAGATTCGGTCCGTTTTCTCATTAACTGTTATCGCACCTGGATGCTGAATGATCGAGCAGCCATGGCCTCATCGGAGAGTGTAGTTGAGAGCTCATTCAGGTCAATGGAGTTGGATGGAGACGGAAGGCTTTCGAAATCCCGTACGTAATCTATCTTTGCACATAATTTGTGGAAACCTTGGGGACGAAGTTCAAGCTGCACGACGTTCAATTGGTCTCAACTCTCACTACGTGTTATGTACCTTGTCGTTTTCGAAAAGCTTCGCATGGCTGATATATCGCAGACTTTTCAAGGTTTCTTAGAAGAGCGGAGGCTAACCTCAAACACGTCTTCGATGTGAGTTCAATATCCCATCTGGCAATACCGAGAACTACACATTATTGACAACAGCGTAGGATCTTCCTCGCAGTCGCGATGGTAGAGTGACCCGTTCCGCAGTACGCGAAGGTCTAGAACAGTCACACACAGATATGGCCCAAGCAAACCTCCGGGACCTTTTTGAGACGATCTCCAGCGCACATGACGACGGAGCTTTAACATTCGAGGAATGGAGGTTAGTCACCGAGTGTAGAGGACGAAATACTTCTACCACGTTTAATAACTCTACCAGGGATTTTTTCGTCTTTTCACCAACATTGTTGACGAACTTGTGCGACTCAGTGGGGTTCTACACAAGAATTTTGCACAGCGGCTATGATGGTGACACGAGCGTGATACACGACAGAGTAAAACATATAGGTAATATAACACCACGAATCCTGCCGTCGATGTCTGGCTTTCCATGAGGGTTTACAACATTTCACATCATTCCATATCAGACCAAACACTGACTAATGAGGCGCTGATACTGTGTAGAATACTATCTTTGCGGTGGCATAGCGAGTGCCACTTCTCGTACAGTGACGGCGCCGTTGGATAGATTGAAGGTTTTTCTGATCGGGCAGACGAACTCCAAGAACGGCGCGACTGAACAGTTGTACCGTGGTCGACCAATCGAAGCGGGCAAAGAGGCCATGATCTCTTTGCAAGCAGCATGCAGTGCTCTCTGGAGAGCGGGTGGTGTTCGGAGTCTCTGGGCTGGTACGGCTTTTGTCATCTCACGCTTTCGAGTACAAGGATTGACATTCTAGGCAACGGTCTGAACATTCTGAAGATGTTTCCCGAAGGAGCCATCAAGTTCGGCACTTATGAAGTAAGCTCGACAGCTACGTCTCGTTCCACGATGACGAAACATTTGCATGGTAATTGCGACTGACCCAACAAATACATAGGCTGCCAAGAGATTCTTTACCAAGCTTCAGGGTGTAAGCGATCCATCTAAGATCTCTCCTACGGCTCAATTTGTCTCGGGTGGATTTGGAGGCGTGTTGGCACAGTAAGTGACGCTGCTGAATCCCGGATCCAACTGAAATCAGGTCTGAGACTCTGACACAGCCTCGCAGGCTTGTGGCATATCCCGTCGATACGCTCCGGTTTCGGGTCCAGTGCGGCATGGTGGAAGGTGGTGTTTACGGGCAGCAATTGATTGCACAGACAGCTCAGAAGATGTGGCAATCGGGAGGAATACGGCCTTTCTACTGTGGTGTATTGTGGGGGATCTTGGGCCAGTTTCCCTACTCCTCCTTGGACTTGACCACTTTCGAGTACACGAAGCAATGGGCTATACGCAGGAACGAGAGATGCGGATTCACGGGCAAGGACGCAAGACCAGGTGCCGTCACGACAGCTGCCATTGGGGCATTCAGCGGCGCTTTCGGCGCTTCCGTAGTCTGGCCGCTGAATATGTTGAGAACCAGGTTGCAGACGCAGGGGACGCCGGTACATCCACCAACCTACACAGGTATAGTCGATGTCACCCGGAAAACGATACAGAATGAAGGCCTATCAGCGCTTTTCCGAGGAATCACGCCGAACCTTATCAAGGTAGTGCCTGCGGTCTCGATCACATACGTTGTCTACGAACAGTCGAAGCAGGCGTTTGGACTAGAATAAATCATCGTACTGGGTTCCCGGTCGACATTCGAAAATTGCTGTAAAACCCAAAATCGGCACTTTCAAGGGTGTGCTGGATGATGAGGTGCTTGCTCCCGACGATTTTGATACCCACACCGTCTGCAGACGCTAAGAGGGCAGGGTGGCGTTTTTGGATGAAGGTGTCGAACAGAATCAATCAGTGTTGAAGTTGGCATAGAAGGGACATATGTTACATGGCCGGGATGGTGCTCTTCGGTTGACCATCTGTCGTCGAAATTGGCTGTCTCGGATGCGCGGCGAGTACAACGTCATCTACTGAGATTGCAGTGACTTCTGGACAATTAAGTGGCGTACTTCCTTCCAAACGCAAAAGCGACAAACATGCCATTTTGTGCCTGCAAATAAGAGCGAGGTGAAGGAGTGGCGTCGCATGGTAGACTGTCGTGACTGTCAAGTCGTGCACGTACCGGCCGGCCCGGCCTGGTTGCGGGTTAGTTATGGAGCTTCGGTGCTGCGTACCTGCGCCTATGACGGAACTGATCTTTGCCTAAAAGGTCCTGCGATCTTCCAAACGAGTTTCGTGATATCAAAGTTGCATACTTGTGGCCTGTTTCTGCACCATGACGAAACAGCCGATAAGTTGCGTCTAACTTCCACTATGTATACCGTAGGCCTGGAGCACAAGAACATCAATGAATCCTGTATGGAAACTCTCCTCCGTCATATGAAGCACCTCACAAGCTACATATAGTGAGTAAGATAGGGGACCTTGCTAGAGACCAGATTCATGCGTGGTCAGACACTCAGATGGGTGATTCAAACCGGACGGTCGCCAATTCAGAACAGCCACGAGCGTTATTCGATACAACAATGTGCTCTGCTGCCTAGCAACCTACGGAGCCCGTCACACCACGAGAGATTGGAAAGAGTTATCGAACGGGATGACTGTCAGCGACAGCATAGCTCTTCAGTCCGCCAATCTCGTCGAAAGATCTTGGCTAAATGGACTGGAGCTATTTTCGACAGGACATGGAAATTGGCGCAGTTCATTGGCAGTGGCTTTTTCGTAAGCTTCACCCCTTGATATGTCGTTATCTTAAACCGTGCCGACTCTCAAACAGGTGGCGGTATCATATATTGATCGAAGATCCTCCATGAATCTTGCTATAACCGTCACGTGAAGCCTGAGATTGTTGTTGGCCGTTGCAATGTTGTCAGAGCGCGAGAGAGAGCCATAAAATCCTTTAGGCGTAATCTAAAAGACTGAAGATTCCTGGCCAGGATTGGCGGAGATTTAGGCTCAATCATGACAGCAGCGCTGGAGGTACAATAACATCTGGTTTCCTCTTATGCCTAAACCATGCTATGTCGTCAATGTTTAGCGGTATTCTGTTCCATCCGAGATGCGCCCTAAGCGGTGTACGCAGGTGGTGGGGTTCCTGGAGCCAAATCGCCATGGCCACCAGAGCTTTCCATGACAGCTTGCAAGAACTCCCCCGCCTCGGCATGGACCTCTGTACCATTAGTGTTGCCTTGATAGTCATGCCACTGAATGCCGGCTAGGTAACACCCGTACCTATCGTCCTCTTCTACACCTTCGCTCAGTCGTCTGTCAAGCTCTCTTCCAGACGGTGGTACGACACGGATAGGAATGTTACGTAAAGCAATTTGGTGTTTCTTGTTTTCGTATTTCACACAAAAGCGGACCTCCAGGCTGTGGGATCGAGCAATATTGTAGGTTGAGAAATCAGCAGCCAGGAGGTCGGCGGAGATAGACAGGTCCATAGCATCGCAGAGATTGAAAGATGAAGTAAGGCTGTTTGTCGCCGTTTGAGATGCGGAAGGATCCATGCAGGAAATCGGGACTGTGCACGATCCTTTCCGGCTGAAAATGCGTCTGGTAGATGAGCTGGTATGGCATCCTGCTCGTACCTGTGTATGTTGAAGAAGAGAGAGCTTGATGGAGTGCACAACAAGGTCTGGCCATAGTTCCACTGCTGACAACGCCACCCTGTGAGCCGCTGTAGAGTTTCCCTGTCTGCAGGAAGTAGGAACTGACAATGTTTGTGGCTTTTTGGTTTCTAGTTTCTTGGGCAACAACACTGAGAAGACCATTTCTGTTCTGGGTACATCATGTTGACCATTTCTGGAAAATGATTGGAAAAGGCGACGGGCAGGTCGGTATGAAGAGTCCGCAAGTGGGAAATACATTGTGTGCCGATGAATGGTGTAAGGCCAGTCATCCCCAGAATGTGTGTTGGAACTCATGTCCAGGCTCTCAACTGGCACTATCCGAGAAGCTTGCTTCTTCTCACTCCTGCTCTTTGCTTGGGTGGTGGCTGCAGGGCTGTGCACGAGTGTCGCTTCAAGGCCATATTGCACCGTGCAGACAAACTTGCCGTTTTGATTCATACTTGGGGGTAGAGGATGAGCACTCAGTGCTAGATCACCTTTCCACGGATGCTTCGGATAGAACGACTCTTTCGATCCTGGGGGCACGGCTCGAGGAGCTGCAAATAGTGGAATTCGAAAGGCAAAAGGCCAAGCGTAGGTCCCTCTATGCTGTATACCTTCGCCACGGTATAGATCCAAATGCCGGCTAAAGGAAAACTTTTTGATACGTAGTCTGTTCTGGAGACCACCAAATCGCCGTAGTTTTGGTTCAGAAAGGCTTTTGCCACGCCTTTGAAGTCAATATTCAAAGACTCAATGTTTCGATCTTCGTAAGTAGTGAACTTGACCACGCCGAGAACCATGGACCCCGGTGTAAACGGCTTTCCTTCGTCGCGAGAAAGGTTGATAGAAAGCGCCATTAGAGGCTTTACAAAGCCTTCAACGACTTTTGACCTAGTAAAATAATGGAAAGATTATACCGCTAAGCATATCGTCAGGTTACTGAGCGTAAAAGTCAACTTTTAGCTGGTATAGTTCTCGTGATATGTGATACACCACAGGTACACATATCAAAAGTCGTCTGGAACATTCAAGGTCACATTCTCTTTCTCGCAAGAGACGTGTGATGCCGGATATAATCGCAAGGTTACCCTTAGTCAGTTGTTCGAATAATGAGCTTCTCTCAATGTTGTGTACCGGTACTGCCACAGACACAAAGAGCAATGAAAGGCCTAGCCAGATTGACCCGCCCGGCTCCAGCGGGAAAATTAGGTTTGATTTCGCTACGGGACTAATTAGGTATGGTAGTTTCTTTTATGTCAGATTCAGCGTGTGACCAAGAATTACTATCACTACCATTAGTGGACGGATTAACACTTCCCCACTACTATTCTCAGAGGTGTTGGGTACATAATGTCAGGTATTCGATAATTAACTAAATCTAATGGACAGCAAGATTATCCTTGGTACCGATAGAGTAACAATATGCGACTATATACGGTCCATTTGGGTACCTAGTCTAGGGCGGCTGGCTACTCGGTTCCTAAGGATTTCCTTTAGTCGGGCAAGCCTCATGTTCCTGTTTCGCTCTACCGAAAGATGAGATAATCGTCCAAAATCTATGTCTCGAAAATGACATTGGCTCAGCATTATGCACCACTCCGACTTCGTGATCGACTCTGTTTTCATGCTGCCGTGTACTATCGCTCAATGAGCGTCTGCGGAGGAAAGCGCTATTGCGCAAGGACTTGCAACGGTCCGCGTTAACGGATTCGTCGTCCTGCGGATGACTGATACGGGATCTTGTGTCGAGCTCAGAATGATGTCCATCCGACGTATTCCCTGCTTGACCTATACCCGATGCTGGGACTTCAAGATCGCGATGACTGGGGATTTGCGCTACCTCCTCTGCCGGTCCATGTGTCTGAGTTGAAGTTAGTCTCGTTTTTCCGCGGGTCCGACTTTACCAGCTAGCTTGATGTTGTAAAGCGTTTCGGCCCTTTAATAGTACATACTGAAGACCCCATATCTTTCCTACGAAGGACTCTGATCGGCATTTTGGTTCTGATTGCTTATAATCCTGTCTGAAAATCGAAAGAAACGGTGGTCAAGCCTGGATAGGGGGGACAGGGGACGACATGGAAGTCTTTAAGCTTGCAATACGGACTGCTCTAGTTGTATACTTCTTTACTAGGGTACGATCTACCACCGAGGCACCGGCAGCCGGCTCGATGGATACGTTAAGTTTCACTTCTTGCGTAACCAACAAAGTTCATTCTCCAGCTTGGGTAGACCGGAGATGCAGAGTGCCTGTCACTGTGCCATGCTAGTCCATCGCGGTGTCACGCGAGACTGAAATACGATGATGTGAAGGGCACAGCTTTTCACAGAATTGCCGCATACTCCCGAGACCACCAACCGGGATTGAATAGAATCATGAACTTCATGCCGTTTTGCCTGCTAGGGCGAGGCCAAACACAAAACGCGAAATTAGATTCAGTTTTCGCTATCGTCCATGCACAGCACTTCGCAAGGTGCCTCATTCGTGCTGTAATGCCGGTATTGCTGCTAAGCTCTTACGTCAAAGACGCTCATAGGTCAAGTTCATTCCACATTCTATCACAACTCGCCGCTCTACCCGGACGGTCCGAGATACTCTATCACATCCCTGGCCAGAGGACTCGTCAACTCGTTGACGAGAGACTATGATGGATCACTCTTGCCAAAGCTGCACTATTAATGAAGTCATAGGATGGCGACTAAAGCACTCTTCGATTTTTGCAGCTGACCCGAACAATGGACCACCTGGTAGCGTTGAATATAAAATTCATGTTTCTCTTCTTCGTGCAAGCAGACAGGTCAGTAGGACTGATCAAAGCTCAATGAGAAAATCCTAGCCTACAATCAAAGACAACGATATGAGTGCCACGATGCAGCCAACAGTTGAGAATAAGAAAAGACAACCCATCCATCAAAGAACACGCAGTATTCTTCACCGCTTCAAGTTTTGCAGAGATTTCCGGGAAAGTCTGCCACCCATCATCTCCCGCTTCACCGGTTATCGACCACCAGATGCAGACAGGCAATACCATCCTACGCCTTAGGGATCAAGAGAAGCCAAAGAACACGTCGTACCGACGATCGAAATTCTCGGAGACCGAGCTCGTGGTGCGGACCTGGACCGTGATGGGCCACATTCGGACACGAAGCATGTTCCACCAGACCCTTCAGACACATGGTGGAACAATCAGGACCCAAGTCGCGCTGGCGACCAGGTCGGTGGGTGGACTTTGGGATGGCGCTCCGTCGTTGTTGTCGTCATCGCTGTCTTGATCACTTCGAGCTGAGCGGCTTTGCTCGGAGCCTCCATCGTCACGGATCAAGGGTTTCCGGTCGCGCATCCGGCGACTGACCGGAGACTGCAGAAGAAACTGTGCCGCGGCTCCCTGAGGTGGTCGACACTCCGGTCCTGGCATCTCGTCCTTCGGCACTTCCTCTCCGAGCTCCTCGAGTGTCAGGTGCCAGGTCTCGAGTCGCGCTTGGGCCTCCTTCTGCCACTGCAGGCTGCGGCGAGGGCTGTGAATGGCATTTAAAGTGAGCGAGAAGTTGGCTGACCGCCGTTAAATGCAACTGATTGCCTTATTCAATCCCTCCGTCCACCCAGTCGTCCGACCGACGTCGCCCTGCAGGACGGTCAGGGCGTAGTGCAGGCGAGAACAATCCTCCTCGGAAATGCGCAGGAAGATAAGGGCCTCGCCCATGAAGACGTTCCCAAACTCCGATCCGATGCGATCATGTAAGCAAACGCCTGCGTCAAGACGGCCACCACGAGTCGCTGACACCGACCTGAACGTTCTCGTCGAGGTGTTCCTGCACAATGTCATCCACGTCTGTTTCTCATAATCCGGCGTGGAGGTGAGCCAGGGTCAATTTATTCGCCGCCCTGTATTTCATGATCAATACCGGAATTCGCTGAGTGCCATTGCCCGCCTCGTTAGCCACGCTATACACCTCCACAAGCGAGGTGGGAATATGAGACTTCCCTGCGCTCGGCTTTCAGCTTGAGTGTTGCGATATATGAGATCTCCATCATAGATTACCTGATTCGCTTGCTATTTCTCTTTTAAGTGAAAGTCATCAATCCACAACTGATCGCAGTCCGACCGCGTCATAATATCATGGTCATCAAGTCTCAACAAAGGCAATCCTTGTACGCGACTCGAATCCTCCAGCAGGTCAAACAAGCTTCCCCCGAGAGTCTTGTTTAACTGCCGTAGAAATCGTCCTTTCACAGCCTCTATTTGGTCCAACAGTGTTCCATGCTCCGATGTTGCCAAGATCTCTTCGAAACTGTCCCCGTGAGCCGGATTTTTCCCAGAAAGCCAGACAGAATCAATTTTACTCACATTCGGTCATTGGCTAGCACCTTGTTCTCCTCAATGAACCAGTCTCGGGTCACCAGCCCTAGAGCCGACCAACCGAATTTGTCGGCGAACTTTAGCCATCGTTGGCCGGCTTCGATCTGTTTGCTCAACTTTCTTTTGTAATGGTTCCACCGAACGGCATCAGATTCGTCGGAATCGATAAGGCCACTCCTGGTCTTATTCCTGCCCTGAAATCTAGCAGGAAAAGCCACGTCCCAGACATGCTGGATCAGAGACACATAAGCCGCGGCCTTGTATGCCTTGTTTGTCGATGTCCGTAGCGACAAGCACGTGCTATCCTTGTCGTGCCCCAAGCGACCTCTGTTCGCGACCGTCTCAGCATATAATCTGGCCAGTCGAGCCAACGCGAATCTTCGTAGATAGCTGTTCAAGTTATCCGCTGTATTGACACTATTGACGGCATTGACAAGGACTTTGGGATCTTGGCTGAACACTCCAGCCATGGTGGCTCTCCTTTATCTGGTAGCGACTCAACCCAGAGAGCTGCGGCCAAGATAAGATATGAGGAAGGCGAAGAGAGGCATCGAGCGCGCTGGAATTGAGGTGGATGCGTGCCGAAGGAGGGCATGGCTTGATGCTGCGCTCCCGGCGGCAACGGGTCACATGACAGTCAAGTCAATAAATAGTTAGATTATATTCTTGATTGAGAAACCGTGCCTTTTGTGGGATATATGCTGACGGGCTGCGGAATCGCCTATGCTATATCGACCAACGGTTGCAAAAGGGTCCTAGGAGGGACCATTGGGTGCTTGAGGATGCTTGATGTTCGCCATCTAGATTTTTCGATCATTGATGTTGAGCAGTTGGGATCGGCCCGCCATGAAGTTCCAACCATGTTCGCAAGCGGCATATCGGCAAATGCGGATAGCTCGGTGATACGTGCTGCAGGTGCCAGTCGAGAGGATATATCTTGCTAGAC
Source organism: Exophiala sideris (assembly GCA_000835395.1). NCBI lineage: Eukaryota > Fungi > Ascomycota > Eurotiomycetes > Chaetothyriales > Herpotrichiellaceae > Exophiala > Exophiala sideris. The sequence continues at coordinate 53,772 of KN846952.1, read as the reverse complement.
AGTGAGTGCTCTTCGAAGGAATCAAGTTGGACTCGAACCTTGATCTTTATCACGCTCATGCCTTGAATTGTTGAAATGGGTTGCGGAGGCACGAATATGAGTGAATACCTCGGCAAACCTTCCAATGCAGATAACATAACTTTTGGTGCTGCATCGTGACAATCAATCATCTCGCCACCACAATACCGTATTGGAATTCGTGCTCACAATGCTCAAGATGCAACGCAGTTTAGCGCCTAAGGTCGATTTTCTATCGGCATACTTTCTGTTTTTCGATGTACTACCTCGGACTGCCAGGTGGGACTACAACACCTACGGTAAATGTTCTTGGTCAATAAGGGCCTTATGTATGTGGTAATTGAACGTTTGTTCCGCCTAGATAGTTTGAGGGTATTTATGCCTTTAGTATACTGGCAGCCTATGAAAGAAACCACGTACCAGCAGGTTGACCAATGTGGCCAGATGCAACGTCTCGCCCGTTCTGCGGAACAATCAACTAGGCATCGTGTGCACCTTGCTGGCGTGTAGGTATATGATAATTAGGCTGAAACGACCAACAAGGCCGCATGAATTGACACAAGCGCATGCAGTAAGCGGAACGGGAAAGGGAAAACTGAAATACCAGAGCCTGTCAAATTCTCCTGCGCCTGGCCATAAAGAGCGTGATAGCTGGTCGCACGATAACCTGTGTCCTGACTGGTAAGGCATTTAAGGGTTTTTAAGTCGTGCTCTTAACACCAGCCACCGATTTATCATCCACTCTTCTTCTTTCTCATTTATTAGGTCTTCTGCAGCATGGTCGGCTTGGTGGTTAATAGTAGCCACCCTCGAGCTTCGTTTGTAGGCTCTTCTTTTTGACCTTTCCCATGAAGGCTTTACACTGATTGGCAAGGAGAATTTACTGAAAGTATACACTAATACATCCGACGAGTTAGACTGTGGACAAATTGACACTCGTTTACCACGCGACGTTGATGCGTTGTTACACCTACGTGCTTAGATGTATTCGATCGAGGCTCTAATGGTGCCGACAGAGGGATTGCCGTTGACGCCTCCTCCTCCCCCTCCTCGTCCTGTGGAGGGGACTCTCCTGCCTCTTCCTCCTCCTTGTCGTCGTCGTCGTCGTCGCTGATTGGTTCAGGATCGTCGTCGAGGAAAAGGCCACGTCGAAGTATAGTCTCCCTATCAGCGCGGCTGATTGCCCCAAAGAGAGGTGTATCTCTGACTCGTTCAGTGGTCGGGGACCGAGAAGAAGCAGCGTCCCCGCCGGAACCTTGCAGAGGACGTTGCTGGCCAACGGTGAGCCTTATTCTCGTAGGGATTACCTCAATAGTGTTCGCCGGCAGGGTTGTCCGAGAGGGTGGTGGACGGGGTGCGCGTGCGCTTGCGACCTTGTTGAGGCCCTTGGGCACCCGCCGCCACCGAGGCGCGTGGTTCGAGGAGGCGACGGGAGGAGGATCTTGCGAGGAACGGCGCGGCGTACTGATTCAATACTCTGCGGAACGATATAGCACAGTCTACTGCTAATTTACAGCGGTGTTGGGTCTTATGCATTCCGCTGTGTATGGCATCAAAGTTGCGGTGAGAGGCTTGGGCAAATTTGACCAATTTCCAAAGTTACAAGACACAACAAGCATCTTCTTGGGAAAAAGCGGTTCAAATGAGGACAATGACGAAAACTTTCCTCACTGGCTGTCGAGCAACCACTCCGCATTGCTGCTTGTGCAAAAACACCACAAACTCGAACTTAGATTGTCGATCGAGAGCCAGTCACGCTTCCTCCCAGCAGCTTTATACCAGGCTTCGACGACCATCCCTGGCAGACACGCTTGCAGATTTACATATGACTACATTGAGGCGCTCGCAGTATAGGCCTTGCCGTCCATTCTTCTCGCAGGGTGTCCATCGCGAATCCTGCACAAAGATGGACCTTCCCTGATGTTCGACACACCATCCCAAGTCATTTTTGTGGCACATCCGCTTTGAAGACACTTCAGTTGCAGCCTGCCAACTTTGCCCCAGTTTCGTAGATGGTCGAGGGCGATCCATCGGATCCTTTTTTGTAGTAGTCTCTGGTCCTGCTGTCGACGACTGAGCTCGATGTCGAGGCGGGATGATATCTGTTTCAGCGGGGTGCTAGAGATCGAAGGACGTGGAAGCGCGACCGGATTGTCGGGCTGTAGATGCGTGGTCACGAGAACGTTGTGCTGGAGCAGGTTTCGATCGCTTAACCGGCGTCACCTTATCGCGAGCCAGCTCGTCTTTAGAGGTGTCCGATCCGGCCACAACGACCGTCGAATGGGATGTGCGGCTGGTCGTGAAGCTTGTGTTGGGGCTGGGCATAGGCATCCGGCGAGCCAAGTGGTTGGCATGAGCAATGGAGCTGTCCCGCTCTGTCTTTGCTAGATCTCGATCATTGCGGTAGGCAGTGGCCCCTTCCCGGAAACTATTGGCGTTTTCTGTTATTGCATATAAGTTCGTTTAAGTCGTGTGATACGCCGGCTCCCCCCTCGGACTGCGAGGGGCGGTGATGTGCGTGGCGTAGGTCCGAAGATAACCGTCTTGGTACGTTGCGCTGAAGCTACGTGCCTTGTTGTAATATTCTGGCTCTGCAGCTTTGTAGTTCCGAAGTTCGTGTATAGCTCGAGCCCCAAATGCCCCGTTATACACTACTTATCGCTTAGCCACATCCGCACGTCCTTGAGCACTTTTGCCCTCGACGAAGAAGTTCGGAGCTGCTGGACGAGTCGTGTCGGCCTTTGATGGAATGATGTATAGTCCTAGGTTAGCACGGACACGTGGAATGAATAGCTAATAGCACTGCTCCGTGGTATATATTCGGCTTAGGCTCACTAAGATCCTCATTAAATAGCTAGAGGTTATTGAATAGGAGGTTAACCTCGCGTCGATAATTCCGTTCGTCCCCGGCGATAAACGGGAGCACCTTATATAACCCCGTAGTCTCGCCTTTTGCTCTTATATTTGCCCGCTTGAAAGTTCTGAAGTCTTTATCTATAAATCGCGACGGTAAGAGAGATCCCCGAGGGACGCGTTGTGCGGCCTAGATATCACTCAAATTCGCCGGCTCAAGCGCCAGACGTCCATCCGAAGGTTCGTATTCATCGGGATAAATACCAGTGTCAATCAGTTTTTGCTCAAAATTCCCGCTGTATAGGGTGGTCTTGGTAGAGGCGGTCCTAGTATAGTTACTCGGCCTCGACGAGGCCGAAGACCGTTTCCGGCCTTGAGAACTAGCATAATCGCTCATTCTATCGCGGATCGGAGGAGGTAAGTTGGCAAGCTGTCATAAGCCCTAATTAGTCTCTAGGGCCCACATTAGCATAGAAAAGACGTACTCCTCGAAGGTGTGATAGATTAGGCCCACCACCTCGAGCAAATCTCTTGAGCCGTAGGCGAGCACGCCCTATGGGATATTCGACCTTCGGGGTGAGTGTGCAAGGTGGCCGAACCTTCTCTTCCAGGTTCCTAGGGTGAAACTCCCTGAGAGCACCGCGACTAAGGCGAACTTTGGATAGCGTGTCCTAGAAGGTTGCAGGACGATAGCGAGGCTAGGCGCGGCTTTCCGACAAAGATTTTGGTTTCTTTGCTATCGACTCCGGCTCGAGATCTCTAGGCTCTGGTGAGGACCGTGGTCGTTTTCTCGACTTCGCTTCTTCGAGGACGAATATGAGGAGTAAGAGGAGAAAGGGTCGCGGGTGAAGGTATGCGGAGGTAGCCTCGAGGAAGGACGCAATATAGCGCGGCAGCTTAGGCACGGCTGCATATCGAAGAGGGGAGGTGTGGCAGGTTATCGAAGGTAGCACTTCGAATCCAGTCAATGCATTGGTCGTATCTGCGTTGGAAGGAGGTTGAAACACGATTTCAACTCTCCGGCGCCTAAGGAATGGTTAATTGGATCAGAAGGTGTGAACCGCCTTAGCGTGTCAGGCCCTAGCGTGTCAAGCCCGAGCCTACGGGGTTCTAGGCAACCGTGGTCAACATTGTGACCCATAGTGGAAAGTGTAGCGAGTCGCCGAAGATTAAATCACCAGGAGCGAGTATCGACGATAGACGACTGCACAGCATGGACAGCTTTGTGCAGCGTATTCAAGGTATAGCCATCGGCGGCAAGTATCATTTGATACGAAAATTGGGGTCTGGTTCTTTCGGCCATGTCTATCTGGGTATGGCCACCTCTCTGACGCCCATGGCTTGCACTGATATCTCACGATCAACAGGGCGTGGCGCTGAAAGCGGCACCGAAGTCGCCATGAAACTGGAAAATCATAAAGTTGTAATGGCCCTGTGGATTGGGATGATACGAGGTTCCGGCGACTTCCCTGCAAGTCCGCAACAGGATGATGAAGAGAAACTTGAGCGTTCATCGAAATCAGACTTGAATTGTATCGCAGTTTCGCCCTTGACAAGAGCAACCTTAACCTCTAATTTCATCAACTTGAGAGATGTCTCAGCTATTGACCTGCCTTGCCCACCTGGAGCATCACTCTTCGCTCTATCCCCTCGGTCACTCCTAGGGAACTTCCCAGAGACATCAAATTGATACGAATTATTTACAGGTAGTCAGTCGTAGTACCACCTTCCTCGTACTTTGAGGTGAGATTTGATTTCGAAGCATTTTGAACAGCTCAGAGCCGCCTCCTGTGGGTGTCTTTTTGTGATTTTGAGCCGATCGCAGTCTCGGATCACGTCGTCGAGCGTTCATGAACCAATTAGTGATCTAGAATTACTTAGTCAGATAAGATTCAATATCTAGACAAACTTACCTGTACTATTGTGAGATTGGTTTCCCTCATTAGCGACTCTTTGTCGTTCTCGGTCGGGTACCGATTGTCGAGATTATTTTGAAGCCAGCGACGTAGTGTGTTGGTAACATTCTTATGAAAGTTACCCCTCCCTCTTCGACCTTCCGCTGCATTGGCCGCTCTTGTTGGTGGAATTGTAGTGGGATAGCCACTAAGCGAAGTATCGTATGTCGACAGGTAGGATGGTTGGTCGGAGACTCCAGCACGATGCTCCATGTTCCCATAGTCCTCCTGGATTTTGGATGGACCGGTTGGCGGATAGGGTTGACTGTAGCGGTACGTGGACTCATGGGCATTGGTGTCAAAATTATTCACACCATCAATAGCACTCCAGGGTGAGATATGGCTGCTGCAGCTGCCATGAGAAACGCTGTTGAGGGGTATAGGAATTGTCCAAGTCCGGGCAGGGTGATGGTCTCAGCAATGCCCAATTGAGACCGTTCCGGTCATGGCTTCCTACAGAATAGAGGGAGTGAGCGCCTCGATCAGATGTCGTATCATAACGATCGGTGCGATTCTCTGTCTGTAATTGCCTTGTGCCGCAGAAGGCGCCTTGCTTTTGCCTGTTTTCTTGTCAACAAACGATGCATTCACAGTGATCAAACCTACTGGTATATATCGTTGACACCATCATTGTCCATGGTTGAGGGCCTTGATTTGGAGATTGTATGGCAAAGCTTGGTATGTCTCTCGAGCCTCAGCTCTGTCCGAAAGCTGCAGATGATCGTACCCGATTGTTAAGAGGACTCTGTATCGTGCTCCTTAAAATATGCAGACTGAGTTGAAACGTGCACAGCATTCTTGGACGACGTTCCCTCATCAAGTATGATGTGAACCCTGCTGGAGAGGGCAGCAACACCGCCGAAGGCGTGCTAGCTGCTGTTACAGCATTCGTTCCGAAAAGGCTGGTTATAGGTGGCTTGTCCTCTCCGGTCCTCGTCCAGTCAAAGACGTTGTCGTTCTCAAACCAAAGTATGCCTCGGGTAGCCTTTGAAAACAAAATGGCAACCTTTTCCTACCGTGCCCGTCCATTCCAATCTGGCCTTTACCCGCCGGCAACTTGTCACCAACGGGACGAAAGGACAGAGATTCAGGCGAGAGCTGGTCGAACTGGCTGGAAAGCAGAACGTCGGATTCGTCGTTCTGGCTGTGGCTGGGATTGGATGCAGGCGAGCATAACCTGTGAACGAATCCTACCAAGGCTCCTACATTCTGCGCGAGGACGCTAGCCGCGAAGACTTATTTGGCTTCGTCAAGACGACTTATGCTATCTCAATACCAACCAACGATTGTGCCTTCCTCCTCCATCCATGTGAAGTCAAAATGGTTGACTCTTAACTTTGTAAAACCAGCAAAATTGCGGTGAGCCTCTTGGCCATTCTCCGCATCTTTGGGAAAGACCGTCCAGTAATTAGCCTATCAGCAATCGATGTCGACACCGGTTAGAGAGCATGCTTGCGTATACCAAACCATAATCTTGAAAGAAAGTGCTTTCGAATAAGTTCAGGGGATGGACTCAAACTGTAGCCCGGCCAGTTGCCACTACATTTCCCGGGGATAAGAAAATGAGTTGTCCACGTCGTCTCACCACCACTGGCTTGGTCATCTTACTCAGCGTTTGGCCGGCGCGCTTTTCGTTTCAGAAACTTAGTGGATAAGCAATCACTCTCCGTGTCGGGCGCCTAGTATACAGTACTATAGGTTACGGCAAGGCCACGTTGTCTTTGATTTAGATAACCACTATGTCTAGTGGTTTCCGAATCGTTGCTATCTACTCTTGGAGTTCAAAGCTCTGCATCTTGATTTGCATTCCGGAAGTGCGGTCTCGAAATAAGCCAGCCAAAGTGACATCTCCCTGTTCCTTTAATAGTTTTACCTATTTTAGGATCAATAGTATCCAATCAATTCCACGCAGCTAGTACTTTGCGGTACTGACTTAACAGCGGGCTTCTGAAGTTCATTTCACATGGTTAAGCATCCCTATACATCCATAGCTGCCGGCTACTAGAGTAGAGTATAGTTGCTATTGACCATTGAGAGCCAACCATACTACTTTGAGCTCTTCCAATAAGTTACCACCATTATTTTCTTTCGACCAACACTATCCTAGGGCTCTTCTCTATCTTCCGGTCACTGCAATTATCGTAGACCGATAGGCTCTAAAGCAATTAGTGCGGGCTGCCCATATAGTGGCCACGTTGGCGTAACGCTACATTTTTAGCTACCGTTCGAGTCTACCTTATAGGGCTAAATATGCTGTTAGGGGAAAGAATAATTTGTGGTTGCCTATCGTTAAGGGTTAATTACTTTAACGCCCTTATCCTAGTACCAGCCAACGATACGTATTTAATAATGAGTGGCTTTCGAGGCTAAAAGACATACACCCCACTTCCGTCAGAGGAGACCCTGAAATCCAGCCACTTCTAAGGGATACAGCTCATTAGTGAGTTTACTCATACCTAGTGCAATCTAACGGATAATAGTGAATGTTCATTCTCCAGTGAAGGGCATAAATAATTCTTCCACTACAGCTAACTCTACTAGGACTCTCATACTGAAGGCTAGCGAGGGAGTTTGCGCAACGATTACCACTCTATGGTGACGGTCGATATCAATCCTTAAGAGCCAACCATTTTATTTCAGGCTCCATACTAGTAGTGCTTCCTATTAATGCTGGTGTTCTCGATAATCGATTATAGGCCCCCTTACGCCTTCTAAAGCGGTAAGGGTCCTAACGGATCCAGCCACTAGTCGCTAGAAGCATATAGGAGAAGTGACACCTATTATCTTTCGTATCATTAAGGCTTAACCAGGGACTAATGGATTCGGTATTAATCTACTTAATAGGTTTCAACTCGAACGCCTATCGCAGTAGCCAACCGAAGTCATGAGTCATAAAAGTGCCGCTCTAGTGTGCAGAGAATACCGACCTATAAGTCCAGTCCAACGAGCTTCGGAAGGTTCTTGTCGCGGTAATTAAATTGATTCGGACTCCCAGATCCATCGGCCGCTGCCGTCGCGCAGGCAATGGTATATGCAATGGGCACACTCGTCAGTCATGCGTCCCTAGTGCGGTATGACAACATTAATGCCGTCGATATATACCGCACTTAGGGACACTCGCCTACACGATGGTGTATTCATATATAGGCGACTTCCTTGACGAAGCGTCAAAGCGCAGCCGGATGTCAAAGACCTACTAATTTTGAATAAGATACAGGGAACCAAGGCCAACGAAGTTTTATCTACAATAGCTATAATACTTCGAGTTAATGCCCTTTTAGACGATAATGTTCCACTAATCTCCTATGTAGCAATTATCGTCTTTTAAGTCTATCTAATAGTCGTAGGCTTGCCCGTAATCGTCCTAATCGGGCTTTAAACCGCGATAAGGATCGCGGAACGATAACAATAGACTACTTATCAAACTATCGTCGATATCTCTTCTCTTCCTCGTCTCTTTAGTATAAGCTGCCTCTTAGTGCCGAGATACTCGAGTATTACTCAAAACGCGAGTTATTCCTATCACTATCGGGTCCTCCTTTTGTGTTATCCGTAACGTGAACTTCCAACGTACCCCTAACTATTTTTAATATGCGAGAGATAATCGTATCCCCGAATTCAATCTCGTATAGATAGTACTATAGAGCTTTATATATTGCTCTACTCTATATAGCGGGACAACGAAGCAGCATAAGATCTTCTTCCAAGGAGTTAGACTCGTAGTTTCGGTATTAACATCTAATGATAACCTAATGATTACGATAAGTAACGAAGAACTTTTCATCTAGTCCATAGCGTGAGCTCTTGTTCAAAACCTATAGGTGTGGCTAATATAGTCCATCGTAAGAGGAGCAGGTGCTAAAGTATTACTGATAATTACCATAGTTCCGGAGAGGTAGAGGGCTCGTATCAGACGAGAATAAGTCGCTAGAGTCGAGAGAAGCTAGATTATCAGTGCCGATGGAAGAGTCACTAGCGACTAGTCTACTGGAATAGATATATCGTATAATCGATATTTTACGAGATTCTTTGTACAATGCCACATGAGAGAGATTTGTGTGTAAGAGGACGACTCTTGGAGTTGTCGTGAAGGATTCTAGCCGACCTTATATAGCTGTCCGGAAGATTGACTCTAGTTCCTACGGACTAGATGCGGCCGCTTATTCTTCCATCCGATAAGCCTTCCGTTTACTGGAGCGGGGGATATTGCACCTAGGACAACGGCTAGGGTGGTTAGGACTTTCGTTCCCAATATACTTACAGGATATAGCTATATCATTGGCCCGCAAGGCGTTCTGCCTAACTAGTTATAGCGATCCTAGGAGTCGTGAGTGTAGGGAAGATAACATAAAGTCTCTCCTAACAGTTAAGGAAGGCAAAATCATTCGTTAGTGTCGCAATTACCTGCTCCTATATCGCCGGTTAGAAGGATAGTTGCCTACGCGAAAGTTAGTAAAAGCTTCTATCGAATCTTGAGAGCCAACTATCTAAGCAGCATTAATACATTAAATACCTCACTATTAAAGGCTAGTCATATAAGGTCTAATTCAAGTAATCTCAACTTCGACTTGTTTCTAGTAATAGATATAACCTTTATCTAGACTTTCATTTAGCCACCCTATTTAACTGGCTTCTATTAATCTCCGAGACCTACTAAACCGGTGAGGCTTTTCAAGAAAGCTCGTGCTTTATCAGATCTTTCAAGGGTGGGTCAGCACGCTAAGTCCCAGGATACATCAAGAGTAGTAGTTCCGAAGAGATTGCTTTGACAAAGACAAATCCATACCTAATACTCTCCGAAAATCTTTTGAGCTGAATATAAACGCCTCCTTGTATAGATACCAAACCTAACGATATCATCCACCCGACTATTAACACACAAATCCTGCTCAAGGCGCATATAAACTAGAAGTCATAGTTGTCCACTATCCTAGTATCAAAATAGTCGATCTGCCGAGGACTTAGGGAATAACTCTAATAGGTGGAAATAAAGACATACGTTCTATTCGCTCGGGACGATACAAAAGCTTGAGCAACATATATATTGGGCTTGTCTGCCGATATCTATACACACAGGAGTAGGAAAGGACAGTGCTTGTCTCCTTAGCTGATTGGATAATCACAACAACATATGTATCTGGAAATCGAGATCGGATCACATGATATGCAGCAAATCATATGATCAAGGCCGCCCTAGCTAGAGTAATCTATGGATTTGCTCACGTCCAAATCTTATCTTCGATTTCCGAGCATCTTTCATAGCTTGCGTATGCATGGATTAAAGCCATAACTTGGCACTCATGTCTAAGTCCGAGCTCGCTGGCAACCTGCATGATCAAGAGACTACTCCAAACTCCATTGAGAACGAATGATCTTTCATGTGGCAGCCAACCGACGGTCCAGCACGGCGGTGTGCTGCGTTGAGTTGAGGGGCGTCGTCAAGTTTCAGGGAAGTAAAGGCTTCGGACCACAGGACAGCAGGCTTCACAGGACTAACGAGCAAACGTAGTTGTTGATGCCATGTCAATGCAGAGTGCAGAGTGTAGAGTGAGTGAAGCGCGAAGAGTGGAAGTGAAAGTGACGTCGTTCAAAGCATGGCGCGATACCAAACGCTCCATTCCTCTTATTCCACTCCTGAAATTGCCAAATCCGTGGTAGATGACAGCGATCTAGCCGACATGCACCGGATGCCGCACCCAGACCTGCTCGTAAGGCGCAATGAATTATATCTAAGCCGTTCGCTGGGGTGCGTCTCTTGCGAAAAACTTGACAAATTCACAGGGGGGCCGTACCCAACCGTCCTTGTCCGTGTACGTTTGTTTGCTGGTTGTGATTTTTCTGGTGTTGAGATGTCGGGAATGAATTCGGGCTTGTTATGCCGGCTGAACGCTGGAGGAGGGCCGTTGTCGAGATTAGTCTCAGGATTGCGTGCACCGAGGTTATGCTGAACAGCATAAGGTGGAGCTTTCCAAGCATATCGCAGTGTCTTCAATGGTTTGTCTATACCGAGCACCTCACGTCGAATGTGTTTCTCAATCTCTTAGTGAAGCTCCTTATTTGGCACGATCGTGTCTTCGTCGTTAAGCTCAACTTAAGAGGTTATAAACGGATTCTCAAAGTCATCAATGGATATCTTCGCTGACTCCCGGATCTTGCAGAGATATTCGTTACCTATCGATCTAAGAAATCAGCCCTGGTCGAAGTTAGTAGTTGTATACTCACCTTGCGCTGAAAGTGCCTCCTTTTCCTGTAGCCGCTTAGGTTATTTTCTGGTTAGCGCATGTAGTGAGATATACTATATGAGAAGGATACATAACAGGAAAGAGCCAATTTCCAACTTAACATAGGAGGACATTCAAAGGGCTCGTCCCAAGGTCGAAGGAATTGTGATACGTTAGCACTATAATTCATTGGGGATCGCGGCCGAGTCGCGTCGCTGAAACCGTTCTCCTTTCGTAATATGACTTTAACTTAGACCTATCAATATTAGACTAGCTAGGAGGCTATCCAGAACCCTCTTTCTCTAGACTAGCTAATAATGAATTAGTGTGGGTTGCAAGATGGTTGGCTCTTAATTGCTCGAATATGTTTAAGAGGCTCGGGTCCTAGGCTCCAGCCACGAACAATTCGGTATATCCATTTACGCCCTAGAATAAACCAGCTAATGACATTATAGTATTTAACTACATCCCAAGGGTAACATGACATGTCAGCCTATTGATTCATGCCCAAGGAAGGCAATCATGAGGACAATAGGTGCGATCACTTTACTACCTTACTGCCTAAAAGCAATGGTGTGTAGTTAGTACTAAAGGATTATGGTTACCCTTGTCCTGTACACTATATTCGGTCTTAGTTTCCACTTTCGAATTGTTTGATGGGTTCCATAAGGGCGCCGTCGTATGCGTCAGCGCTTTTTAGTGTCCCGCGCTGGCAGTGGAGGGACCTTGAATGTCGAATCTACCGATTTAAACGAAGAAGGGAGATGCTCGTCTTTATCGTCGGTTGAGACGCACTACGAAGTGGTCTATCGCCATATCCTCTCGGTTAATTCGGGCTTAATGGAGGTAAAGGTGCGATTAACGTAGCCGTGCTCAACTTTAAAGAAGGCAAAAGATAGGGTAATATAAAGCTATCGAGTAATCTACTAGCGGTATAAATTAATAGATATAGATCAAGATCTCGGAAGAATGGAGGGTCACTTTACAATAGCAACTCTTTGTCTATGCAGAACCTTTTCGGCGGTATTGGCAAGTATATTAGGACCGTAATATCTGTTCCGAATAGTCGTTCTTGTGTATAAATATCCGAAAGACGACATTGCCGTGTACGCTCGTTAAGGTTAGGGTTTTCTAGTATCAAGCCCAAAAGAAGGCAAGGACGTCCGTCATAGAAAGTAGGACCACAGAGGAATACTTGTCCGTACTTGGCGAAGTGGAGTATAATCCTACTAAATCGCTATTGACGTAGTAGAAATATATGGAAGGCAAACGGATCAAACTTCGATATCCGAGAGTCCTTGCATTGCGACAAGCCTACTCATAGTTATTATATAATCATCTTTCGCTAGGGGCCTTTTAAAGACCTCTTTGGGACGCGGTTAGGCAGATGACAGGGCTTTCTAGCCCATATGGTGCGATTCGCTGGCGGCAGTATATCCTCAAGAAATTTGTTTCATATCGACGTGCAGCGTAATGTTCCATGCGTGCCCGCTAGTATCATTAGGTAGCGCCAGCCTTTGATTCTAGATGTGACTATAGTGGGCCAGCCATCTGCATTTTCCCGTCTGTTTTCCCTCTCCGGGAGGACCAGGCTCAATCGCGTGCGTCAGTAAGTCTAAGGGAGGTTCTGTCTTCTGGATTCCCTTAGACATTCCAAATTACCAACAGGTTTCGAACCTAATCAGAGAATTCCAGAGGGAGGAGCAAAATGACTTGCTAATATGGAGTGCCACTAGTTAATATCGCCTTTAATCTACCATACAATTGTATAGAATACGTAGCGTCTAGCCCCAGAGACAATGCTCCGTTAGAACGATAAGAACACCTACGCGAGAACACTTTTCATTATTTGGGAGCTAGCGTTTCGGGCTCACCAAGGGAAGTATCATCACGCTCCTACAATCCCAATATTCAGTATAGTGTACCCCATTACGATATCCACGCGAGCCACCTAATTTCCACCTCCTATTTACGTACCTCATTAAGCAAGCAGAGTCGACGTATCTATGTATATAATAAAGAAGCTGAATATATGGGAATGGGGCCTACATATCTGTACGGAGAGCAAAGAGCGCCGAAGAAAAGGCATGGAAAGAAGCGATATAGCGGTATATACTCTAGCTACGGCCAGGAATAGATGAGAGAAGAATAATCCGAATACGCCAAACCACGATCTTCGTCGACCACCGAACCACGAAAGCCCAAGTCTGCCACTAACCCTAGCGAGAATGCAACGGTAGAGGACGCCATCCGTGCAGGTATCCCGGCCAGCTATTCTATCAAACATTGGGACTCGACAGAACGACCTATCATTCTACTAGGTAGTGTCTTCGATGCCAAATCTCTCGGCAGATGGATATACGACTGAACAGTCCATCATTACGGCGCGTCAACTCCTATGGCCGATATGGCCGGGGACTTATGGCTGCTGCTCATTAGACTTGCAGGCAAAATAAAAAGAACACAGAGACGTGTCAACCGGATCCGAAATGTTGACGAACGCGAAATAGTCGGCGATTTTATCGATAGCGGCAACAAATTATGGGAAAGATTCTAGGAGCTCCTTAAAAGGTGCGAACATTACATATTGCAGGCCGCTAAGCGAGACGGCATAAAGACGATGGGCAGAAAAGCAGGCACTACTTTTATCGACTCGATCTTCGGACGGGATCGCTACCTCGAATCGACGGAGAAGATCATGAGCCAGGTTAGGGTTTGGAACATGCGTTTCGATGTCAACTGTGAGGAGACGCTAAGGCTATCTGCTGCCTAGAATTACAGGCATAAGGATATGGACATTAAAAGTATTCACCACTATGTAGCCGAACGACGATGCAAATTCTTCCCCACAAACTTGGAAGGTCTTCGTGGCAGCCATGATAGATGGTCGTATCCTTCAGTAAGAACGTGCCGGTCCGTTCATCGTATACACCTCGCTGATCTGGAGTTCCAATTGCGGAGTCGTCTGCCAGCGATCAACGAATTCCGCTGCAATGCTCTTGGCTTCCGTCAGGGCATGATCAATATCAGCACGTGGATCGAGAAGGCGGTTCATGTCAATCAACATATTGATTGCATCTTGGATATATATCGAGATATATATCGGCGGACGCGAGGGCTGTGTAATCCGGTATTTCGCTAGTACGACAACATCACCATGCAGAGGACTCTTCAGCATGATCAAGGGGGGCCGCTAATTCTTCCATTTCCCACGCGACTTCGAAATACTCGTATTGTTTTCCATGTTGATGATTGTTGCCAGCTCGATTGGAGAATCAAAAAGGGCAAAGGAAGAGGGGGAGAAATGGTCTGTTTTCCTAGGGTGTCGTTGCATATATGAACAATCCACCGACGGGTTACATGTGCATCAGTTACACTCTTCCTCGAATATATGATTGGTCCCCAATCACTCAAAAAGATGGCTTTATGAAGGCAGACATGTCAGGAGGAGAGCCTGCTGTCACCTCGGAATCTCTTCCTTCACACTCGCAGGACATGAACGGATGGAGGTATGCGCGAGCATGGCAAGGGGCTTGCCACATCTTCGCGATTACAAAGCTATCATGAAAGCCAAACCACCGCACGTGCGCCAACCAGTGTGGCATGCCACCCTTTTAGAGAGACGGTTGACTAGTCGGAAGGACATGACTCACCCTGTTCCTGCCTCAGCAATATTACTGCAGGCTAGAATAGATACCTGGAAGAGTGCATTATGAATGGGGTGAAGTAAGCCAAGACATGAGTTTACGGCGTGATCTCGAATGTATGGAATATCCTGCGGGGAGCTGAGCTACAAATCCCTTAGCTCTACTATCTCTCCAAGGATTGTACATCTCCCCAAACTGAGAGCAGCGTCATCAGAACATCATATCACAATAACGCGTACCTTGCATAACACTGATTTGGCGCAGTTGACGCGCGGAGCGCGCTCGAGCACGGTGAGTTGTGTCGATTTGAGGAGGAGAGCCTTGTGTCTCCCAGCCACTGGCCTGTGCAGATTCCACGGTCCATCGCCATGTAGTTGATTGCGGTGAGCCCCACAGTCGGTGGTAAGCAACAGACAGTACCTATATAAGGCACAGGGACAGGGCAATTGGAACGATGCTGCAGCACCTGAAAGCAACTGTTCGACAGGTAGATGCGACAAGCTTGCGTGGTAGGCATTGCCACACAGGGCCACCTATATTTTGCCAGAAGTAGGATCGGTATATCAATTTCATATTTCTGTGATTCTGGTGGTTTGAGATTTAGGACCCCTGCTGAAATAACTGCCTCGGTGGTATCCCATGCCGAATTGCAATGTGGGCTATCAGGGGTGACAACCACCAAAACACGGTATGCCTCGTGCTTGTCGTCACTCACTAGTCGTATTAGCATCCACCGACTCTAGCGACATAGGATAGGCTCACGGACAAGTTTGTAGATGAAGTATCGAGATATATACGAAAAGAATTGTCGTAGCCTGTTTGATTAGTTCTTCGCTTTACCTTCCAAGATTGTCGGCAGTCGAGTAGCCTGATTCACACCATACCGCGCACCAAGTTGGCGTCACCATAACCTTAAATTCGCACCATTCTTACCTTGGTGTCGACGCAACGCCGCAACCTCGCCGCCACTGAAACCGCACCAGGGAGTTACGCTTAAATTACATTCTTTACATATGGGACGAAATGGGGATTGAAAAACAAGAGATTGAAAAGCTTTGTCGTTATCCGGCATACCACCTCTTTCGGAAGCTAAGCGCCAGGTTGCTGACAAGTCAGCTTAACAACTAGTGCTGGACTTTATGCTTCATTTATCTCTCACACCGAAAACCTGAATCTTGTTCCACCTTGGTGTTCCCATCTTTTTCGCTACTGATTTTTGAACTCCTCGGTGTTGACCGCTTTGGCAATATATGTCTTCGTGTATCTACCTGCATTCGCGGACGTCACTTTGTAGTCGCTTATGGAGACAGACCTTCGGAGGCTCGAGTTCAGGCCTGAAATTTCATACCATACTGAGAGGCTAGGTCAGACTATAAGCTGTCCATCGAGTGGCCAGCAGGGTTCTGGGCAGAATCTTCTGTCGTTTAGCATGTTAATCACAGAGCTTGGTACCAACTTACAGTCGATGGCCACGAAAGCTCGATCAACTTCCGGTAGAGCCTCTGCACAGTATTGCAATGTTTGAGAGATATCATGTGCTTCGCGAACCGAAACATGCTCGTCTAGCAGGAGGTCGAACTCGGCCCACACTCCATCTCCCATATGATAAGCATGGATGTTCTTAAAGCCTGCCACAAGCGGAGAGAATCGGTAGGCGAGGTAGGTAAGCTTCTTTTGTAGGCGGCTGTCGCACGACGACCCACACAGCCTTATTACGATTCCCAAGCAGGTCCCGGCCCAGTCGTAAATAACGTACAGTGATAGCAATGTAGCTCCAGCTGGGTCGAGCCACCATATGCCAGTATAATTGCCAAGTAGTGGAAATACCAAGGAGAGCGTGTTGAAGTATACGTCAGTCTTGCAGTCTTGAACCAGTGCCTGAACCTGCGTTGTCCTGATGCGCATACACGCTAGGCCAATAATCCCTTTCAATACGATATTCGATGCTATCGCACCTATTGCGATAGGTGGGAGCGTGGCGACTCCATGAGGACTGTGTGGTAATAGCTTTTCGACCGATTCCTGAAGGACTTGAACAAATGATATAATCATGATAATGGAGAAGACGAGAATACCTATAGGTTCGAGGCGTCGCCGACCGACTGGAAAGGTTCTTTCGAGGGCGACTAATCTCCAGGTCACTAACCGGTTAGTGCTCCAGATTATAGTCGTGCATAAAAGGTCAAGTGCCGAGTCGACGAGAGATGCAACCAGGGATAAAGATGAAGAGGCCAAAGCCGCAACTCCCTTAGCCGCAAGTAATAGGATGTTCGCCATTATGTTGACATTGATCGCTCTCCTAGCCTTTCGCTTTGCTTTTCTGCGCATCATCTGAAGGTTATCTGGAAGCATTTCCCCGACTCTTTCTTCCACGGTCTGGAGTCGGCCACCCCTCTCTCTGTGTGCATCATTGTCGGGATCTGGGTCCATACTGTTCATGATATCTTCTGCCATTGTCCGGACAATCGTATCTACCTCGAACCAGTCGTCAAGCTTGCTGTTCTGCTTTGAATAGAAGTTTCGAAGTCCCTTGTTCCTTATCTCCTTGAGCTTAGTCACTCAGTCAGACGATGGGACCAAGTCTTTGTAGATACGATTAACTGACCTCTTCATCGCTGGTACGATAGCGCTCGAAGGCTTGGGTGTCTATCCCCTCACGGAGCTGCTTCTGTAGTGCTATTGTACGGTTTTGAACAATCACCATGTCCACGACATCTTTGAATCGAGGGACTCGACGCATGTACCCTGGTTCGAGGTCTCCTCCGGGTCGGAGGCCGTCATGGCTCAAGCTGCGCGCCGCCTGGAATGGCCTCTTGCGTACCATTGGAAATGTAAATTCTCACAATCCGCTGAGTACACGACTTATTATAATACCCTATACACGTAGGGTAGAGTGAAGTTGGGGCCCTCCTTCACAGTTGCAGATCAAAAGGACGAAAAAGAGCAAGTGACGAAAGGACATACAAGACTTGCCAATACGACTCGATCTATCCACGCCACCTTCTTTACCTGACGTATGTTAATTCTCGGAGCAAATGTGGGTATTGAGGTGTAGGCATTGGATGGTCATCGCACCTTCGGCCACGTAGAGTTGGCAACGAATGAATGTAATCATCTCAAAGGAGCACCTTCCCGCGGGCCCTTCAGTTAGCGACGTCATAGGTTACGAAATTTTTAGAGCTACCACGTGCGAGGAAATGCAGGCACTGTAGTGGTAGGGGTCATGACTTTTCGTTAGCATACGTCGGAAAGTGGCCTCTAATATTTAAATGACGAAGTCAAATTCCTCAGCAGTCCCTGGAAGTCCGACGAGAATTTGGTCACGTGCTGAGTACGTGAGTCTCAAATGACACAGTCACAACATCGGAGCACTCTCTGCCACTAACCAAACCCTACCACCAACTGCTGTAAGGCGGCCATACGCAAAGAAAGAAAGGCGTCTTGCCGTTGTTGCCGCACGGGCCGGACTCGATCGGCCTGCTAGTATCGTTGTAGAACTAATGATCCTGAGGGTCCAGTTGAAATGTGATTTTTTTTAGGTTGTCGAAAGAGCCGGCGGTAATAGTGTGTGCCAACTCTAAGGTACCTTCAAACGATCCCGTCGTTACCGCCACATCCGGATGACGAACCACAAATCTCGGATGAAGACACAAGCCTGACTAAGGCCGTGATGGCTGGTGCGGCTATCTTGTCGAAGAACTTTAGATCTGGGGTGTCTCCATTGCCATGACGATCACTTCAAGTTGAGACAACAACTATCTCAAAAACGTTTCGTTTCTTTTTCCCACAACAGGGTTTCCTAACTATGTCCATACCTCAAGTCGCTTCTTGACTCAGCTCCAATCGAGCGAATATGTCTTCTCTACGAGAGCAGGGAGCGAGTCCGGACCTTGAAAAGGGTAACGTCGGTTCTCGAATTCAACCGAACTATCGCGACAACTTACCATTACGCACAGATGAGCTGCACGATGGTAACGTAGAATTGTCAGAAGTGGCTATGCCACGACCTGCAGAGCCGGAGTCTACTTACCGCAAAAGTAGGGACTTGGAGAATGAGGAGGCCCAAGCGCAGGCCACAAGACTACAATTACAGGGGAACAGAACACATCTTGAAGATACATCGATCCCTCCATACACGGCAGTATCCTCAGAACGTCGCTGTAGCAGGAGCGGCCAAAGTCAAAGCTCTCATAGCACGAGTAGCATCAGTGATGTCGATCCTATCACCGAAGGTGTTGATGGGAGTCAAGAGAAAGAGATACCACTGCGGCAAAGGAGGGTTTTCGTCCCATCCGCGACCGAAATTTACATCGTGGGCCACCTGATTTTCTTTGCGATCCTTGGCACCTTAGCACGGCTTGGTTTAGAAGCGATAACTCATTACCCCCAGGCTCCTGTTCTCACATCCGCCTTGTGGGCAAACATTGGTGGTTCCTTTATCTTCGGCTTTCTGGTCGAAGACCGTCGTCTTTTCAGAGAAGAATGGGGCAAGCATACAGAGGAATGGTCTTTCCGACACTTGCAAGACAATCCAGATGACAGTCAACTTGCGGCTGAGGCTACCAAGAGACATCGCAAAGCCAAGACGACGATACCCCTTTACATCGGACTCGCAACTGGGTTTTGTGGATCATTTACATCCTTTTCGACCTTCATGCGCGACGCTTTCTTGGCATTAAGTGACCAGTTAGTTCAGCCACATCCCCCGGCAGAAGTCTCCAGTCACAGAGGCTACGATTTCGAAGCTGTGGTCGCTGTCCTCATAATTCATGTTGCAGGATCTATCGGGGCCTTGAAAATGGGCGCGCATTCGGCTCTTGCCACAGAGAAAATCATACCGGTTCTCCCCTTCCGGTTTATTCGAACCGTGCTCGACCCCCTTATAATGTTCCTAGGGCCATCCTGCTGGTTAGGCGCTATCTTCCTTGCGGCATGGCCTCCGCAAGACGATTGGAGAGGTCGTGTGTTGTTTTCCCTCATCTTCGCACCAGTCGGTTGTCTTTTTCGCTTTTATATTTCGAAACATCTAAACGGCCGGTTTTGGGTGTTTCCCGCTGGCACATTTACCGCGAATGTCTTCGGCACTGCTATCCTGGGTATGAGCTATGACCTGCAACATTCCGGAACGCGAGGGTTGTTGTCTTGCCAGATCTTGGAGGGTATCGTTGAAGGTTACTGCGGCTGTACCACCACCGTCAGCACCTGGGTTGGGGAACTGCAGACACTGGAGAGAAAACATGCGTACCTCTACGGGATTTTGACTGTGTTTTTAGGCTTAGGCCTTCTGGTAGTTATCACTGGCAGTTTATTATGGACAGAAGGCCTCCAAACCATCACCTGTCAGACATAAGGTGAACTCTGTCGAGGCGAAACCGATGAAGAATCGTTCAACATGCGCCTTTGCCGAGATGTAAGTCGAAGCAACCCAACCTTAGGGGCTCCTGGCTTTGAAAGGGTGAACTCATGGCTCTCCTTTGAAGGAATGGACGTTATGGCGCAGCAGTACACCGTGGTATCTTGGTGGTCTAGAACCATCGTTGTTGTTGACGTTACATGGTATACGACTAAAAGTTCAAAGCAAGAGCTAGAGAAAATATAAAATACCAACTAATTTATGACTCATTTGTTATTTTCCATTGCTCATAGTCTCCAACTATTGACAGGAATCTGACAGATTGGTCAATTTCGGTAATCATCTTAAAAACGTGGGAATATGAGAAGATATAATGGGTTCAAAATGAGTCCAGCACTCGTCCTAGTTTTCTTCCCTTATTAAAGTCTCCTTTTGCGTCTTCATGACAGCATCTACACCAGTCGGTTGGATTCATTCAGATCACCACCGCGTTATGCATCGTAGGTCATCTTCTCCATCAAACCACTCTTCCATGGGTGGACACCTACTGGGGGCTACAGGGTCGACGGAACCTCCCCATGCAACCAAGTCAGATAGTAGCGGACTCATCGCCGGAGTCGTGTTCGACCGACCAAAGTATTCCGTGGGGCGGAACTCTGGAACCATTTCATGATCGCCAAAGTCGAACTGTGTGAAAGTTTGGCCAAAGAATTGACCAGTGGCAGATAGTTCTATAGGGGTCGCAAGATGTGTATATGACTTTGTAGGTGCAGAAGGGTGTCGACCCATAATGCAAGAATTGAACAGGGTAGGATCTTGAGCTGTAGGCTTGCTGAAACGAAAAGTGCTGCTGTCGGAACAAGAACCACTCGAGGCATGACCGTCCGTCAACCTAATATCACTAGCAGCAGCAAGTTTCAGTTGTGTGATATCAGGGTCTTCCACGGCATCATACTCTGTGGGATGGCCGTTTGGCTTCAAAACCCCCAAACTCTTCAAGATATCATGTACTGAAGGTGGCCTGTTACTGGAATCCTTAGACGGTGCACCCATGGACGCCGTGCCGTTGTGCAATTCCTGATATAATTTCTGTAGGCCTTTCACGAGCTGGGCTTGTTGGCTCTCGAGAAGCTCAACGTAGCTGCAAGCGAGAGAGCTTAGAGACCATTGCATGGGGGATGGAGGACTGTGAACTCACCCTTTGGGGTAAGATTTGTTGCAGGGACTCCTACGCCTATCAAAGACACAGATAGCGTTTTCCTTTCGGCATCGACGACACGGACTAGGTCCCTCGCACTTTAAGGAAAAATCAGATACAGCGGTCAAAGGCATATATGCGCTGGGCGAACCTTGGACTTCTTGATGCGGCACCGGTTGCAAGCCTTAGATGCACGTTTACTCTCACTTCCTCGGAGAAGTATCGGGTGCGGATGAGAGTCAGACATCAGAAGAGTGCGCCCGCCCTGTCGTCATTCCGACTAGGCATACGTTATTCCCGTCTGGCAGAGCAGCCAAAGTAATCCGGAGGCGTTTCGACCTTTATGCGAAATTGGTCCGCATCGAAATAACTGCCACCAGGGTATCAACGAGTTGGGTTGATTGACAAGGCGGGCCAACGGGTGCCTTGAGAAGAGAGATGGCGAATGAAGACGCTCTCATTAAAAAACCTAAGAGGTTTCCATATAATTATCATCTGAGGCCTGTCCTATAAGATTGTGGAGTAGCGATTAACGTCTTCAGTCATCTTAAGAGGTGAGCACACGGCTTATCTTAAGCGCGGGCAAAGGCGTGGCAAGGTCTAGGAGCGCAGAGCTAGAAATTGCATACCACCAGGGGTCAGTCGCGCCTGATGTGAGGACTGCACTCGCCACAAGTCCGGACCAAGTTTCTTGTTAGAGGATGATCACGCCGAGAGATTTTCATGCTCAGGCAGTGCCTGCCACTACAGTGAGTGGTTCCACTAGCCCACTCCAACCATAGTGTCAGGTGGTTGGGCTTGACATCACGAATGGCCAGTTTTTCTTTGTGGAAGTGAGGCACAAATCTTGCACACCTCTGCCGGATCGGACGGCACGGACGGCACGGACGGCAAAGTGTCCCGTTCAAACGCCCCACGAAAGGATGCCGAAGGATTTTGGATCTTGACGTCATGCGCGCTCATTCGAAACGAGGTGCTAAGCCGGCTTTTATGGCAGTGCATATACCTGAACGTTCCCGCCGCATCCATTACTCCGACAACGGTACCTTATCCCACCACATGGCTACAAGTTTATCTCTGAAGCGACGGCGTGTCGCACGTGCTTGCGAGAGTTGTCGCAACCTGAAAGCCAAGGTAAGAATATGCCTGATGTTGGACCATACGGTCTGTTATTATTTTGGGGATCGGAGCTAATATATCTCGCCCCAAGTGTGACGGAATCCAACCGACTTGTGGACGCTGCGCTGGCTATGGATATACCTGTCGCTGGAAGGAGGGTGGCATGCGGAAGCCTGCCTCCGATGGCAATGGTATGCATCTGAACTGGCTTTCCATGGAGACTGAGGGCCAAAAATTCAGAGACGCAATTGCCATTTACGACAACTTGATTAGACACCTCCGCAAGAACCTCTCGCAGGATGAGGGCAAAGTTGTCGACTTGCAACTCGCATCAATCCAGCTTCCCGAATCTCTAACAACCCAGGTTGGAAATGATGCTACAAGTGTCCCACAGTCGCCAGAGCAATCTACGACCGATGATCGCCACCCCACCACCTTTCGACGATACTTGGGTGAGGCCAGTGACATTCGCTTCTTCCATGCCATGGAATCGGCCTTTTGCCAGCAAACCGAGTTAGGTCAGCAAGAAGATGACCTCGAGGCGCGAGTTGAGAGTTACGAACAAGAAGGTCCTCGCCAGCAGCTCTTGGAGCAGGACCAAGGGTCCTTGCCGCCCAGGGCAAAGGCGGATAGTTTTGTCGACATATACTTCTCTACAATCCACATTGCTTATCCCTTTATCTCGGAACCGGACTTTAGGCGAACCTACGAATCGTTCTGGCAATCAGACTCACTGGAGGGTTTCCGTGGGCCCTGGTTATCTCTGCTGTGTAAGTGCATTTCTGAAAACAACCACCAAAACGTTCGGAAGAGTCTGTGTCTGGCAGCCGTCATCGCACGGCCTTCCCGAATAAGTAATACGTGCAGGTCGCCGGTGTACCCGAAATGATCTGGCCGTATCTTAGACAGCGCGATCCTGCAATCTCTTTGGACCTCTGGATGGCTTCGATTGATTAACACGAATTTCTCCTTAGTAACGATTTTCGCCATTGGCTCCTGTTATGAGGGGATCGCCGAGTCCGAAGGAAGAGTTTCTACTCCGCAGGGCCCCCATCAGCATCAACGTCATTTCGATCACGCGATCGCTATTGCACAGAAATATAGCTCGAAGCATACGGTCGACCATATTTGTGCCCTGCTTGCTCAATGTTTCTATCTCCTGGCCACTTGCCAAACTGATCGATGTTGGACAACACTTGGCCTGGCCGTCCGAATTGCCCAAAGCATCGGTCTCCACGTTGAAGATGATCATCGTACGGGTGGTGAAGATGCCCTGGCGCCACAAGAAATGTGTCGTCGAGTCTGGTATTCCATATTTGTGCTGGATCGCCTCCTGGCGTTGCATTGCAGTTGGGACGTCCACCAGCCATCACCGACGATGGTTTCAACGTTAAGCTTCCGTCCCAACAATCGGACGTCGACTTGGTGAATCCAATTGGTCAGCATGACATTCACGGGACAGACTGGGTAGGAGACTACTTTATTGCCATGATAAAGTTCTCGGAAATCATTGGAAGAGTCTTCGAGAGTCTGTACGGACCAAGAAGAGCCGAGGATGCGGCTTCGATCCTATCGCACATCAATCGTTTAGATGTCGAGTTGTTACAATGGCGCTCAAACTTGCGGCGAAACCTGAGGTTCGATCTGTCTCATACTTTCGAAAGGTCGATCATTTATAAAAGACAGGTACGTCTCCATGTATGAAAAGTTGAATTGTCCATTTTATTGACATGAAAGCTAGCGAAATATGCTTGCCGTCAAATTCTACAACCTTCAAGCGCTGATTCACCGGCCCCTATTATCACCGGCCAAGATATTGGGAACATATCCGAATCCTATGACATTTTATCAAGCAGAATGCGGTCGCATCTCAATGTCAAAAAGAAAGTGTGTCGTTGCTGCGCAACAGACTGCAAAGCTACTACACAACCTCGACGACAAGAAAAGTCTCGTTTATGGCTTTCCCTGGTGGCAGATGATATTATGTCTCATTTGTGCTAGTTCAATTCTTCTTGTTGCAAGCATGTGCGTGGATCTGGATCTAGACAAAGAAGTCTTTAAAGACATTGATTGGGCGGCCGTGGATGAAGATGCCGAAGTTTGCCTCAAGGTCTGTCAAGCCCTTAGCTCTAATTCAAATGCAGCAAGGCTGGCGAGCGACATAATGCAAAGGCTCAAGAAAACAAGAATGATCTCCCAAGGTAAGCACTACATCCATCCCCACGACGAGCAGCTGTGCCCCTACTGTCTACGTGGCATTCTCTTCGTGGTGGCGAGCCATCCGTGCCTCTGAGTTTAATCCTGCTGGCTGCCTTGTCAGGTGGTCCTGTCTGCATCTTGCTCAAGGTTTACCCTTAATACGCATGAAGACTCTTACTCTGACCAGCCTTCGCTTGCTCTCTTAGGGAAGATGAACGAGCGTCTCACAATGGGGGCTACACCTGCAGCCGAGAATGGCACCGATACTATAACAGATATACTACCATCCAGCGATCTCTTCCAGGTCACGATGCCGTCACAGTTTGACTCTACTGGACAAAGTCAAGAATCTTTCAACCTCATGTTCCAGACCGTGCCTTACGAGGTCTCAGAGCCGGTAATGTGTAAGTCATTCTCTGCAAACTTCCCAGACGACGATGACAAAGGCATCGCTTGGAACGAAATACGTCTCCATCGGGTTGTCATTCTTTCGATCCATGTGTGGCCTACAACCCCCGGGTTCTCCAAGCTAATGCTTTATGCCTGTGGCAGGGTCGGCACAATTCGTGAATGCAGCATATAATCCCTTCCTGCATCCTTCGGGTACATAAAACGTGGCTACTGTGGTCATGGATGAAGGAACATAAAGTTCCTTCTTGTCTTTTGATGCCCAAGTTCTCTACGAGCTAGTAATAGTCCGAAAAAATACCATTTTTAGTACATTGCCGCTCGTCCTGTACTGTTGATACAACATACCCTGCATTTGCCCAGGATGGGGAGAACCTAAGCCACCCGTAAGCTCATATCTTGCGGCCCACTTTCCCGATCCGATGGGCGAATAAATTGGCCATGGGAATGAAAGTCAGACCACCATCCCGGCCGCACCGTGGTTGCCGCCTAGACGCAGCGTGAGATGTTTTTCACCTGACAACATGACAACATGACGAAGGTCGCGCTCACATAAGGTATAGAGGTACGTCATCGGTATATCTTTGATCAATTTAACTGGAACTGCTAATACAAGAACTGAGAATCTGCACTTTCTAGCACTTACGCTTCTGTTCATCCCATCAAAGATGCCGACCATATTGACATCTGTGAGAGCGTTTCAGCGCCTTGACTCGCGCGGCAAGCCTACCGTACAAGTCGAGGTGGAAACCAAGGACGGAAAATTCCGCGCGATCGTGCCGTCAGGCGCATCCAAAGGAGACTATGAAGCGATTGAGCTGCGCGATGGGGGGGAGGCGTACGGGGGAGCTGGCGTTCGGCAAGCCGTACAGAACGTGCGAGAGGTTATCGGTCCTGCGCTCCTAGACCGGCGCTATGATCTGGAAATAGGATTAAAAGAGATCGACAGCTTTATGATCGCGTTGGATGGCTCCCCGGATAAGAGTGACTTGGGTGCCAATGCTATTCTCGGTGTCAGCATGGCTTGTGCCAGGGCATGTGCAGCTGCGAAAGTAAGCCACCAAGATTTGAAGTACTTTCAAATAGACTGCTGACGAGTCATTGGCTAGAAAATCCCCTTGTATGACTTTCTAGCCGGCGAGCTTCAATCATCACCCCATCGTTACATCGTCCCGGTGCCTTTCTTCAATGTGCTCAATGGTGGTGTGCACTCGGGGAACACAATGACATTCCAGGAGTTCATGATCGCGCCGACAGGCGCTGCCTCCATTGCTCAGGGCATCCAATGGGCGAGCGAGGTATATCAGGCACTGAAATCAATCATCATCAAAGAGTTTGGCAAGGTAGCTACTGGCATTGGCGATGAAGGGGGATTCGCCCCGCCTATAACTCAACCTAGTGAAGCGTTGGATCTTATAATGGCCGCTGTCAAGGCCGCAGGACATGAAGGGAAGATCAAAATAGGCATTGATCCAGCCTCGTCGGAATTCTTTGACGATGGATACTACGACTTGGGCTTCAAGTCCGACAAGCCAAAGAAACTCACCAGTACGGAACTGGCTGATCTCTACAGGGCTCTAGTCGACAAATATCCAGTCGTCTTGTTGGAAGATCCTTTTGCGCAAGACGATTGGGAGTCATGGAAATATTTTCACGTGGTCTCAAAGCTCCATAATGTCGAGTTGGTGGGCGATGACCTCCTGGCAACCAACATCATGCGTATAGAGAAAGCCGCGGAAGCTGACGCATGCGACTCCCTGCTGTTGAAGGTCAACCAGATCGGCACAGTCAGTGAAGCGCTCGCAGCGACAGAACGGGCGTACGAACTTGGCTGGTCAGTCTTTGTGTCTCATCGCTCTGGGGAGACGACGGACGACTTCATCGCCGATCTTGCAGTGGGCATCGGCTGTGGCCATTTGAAGGCTGGTGCACCCTGTCGGGGGGAAAGAGTGGCCAAGTACAACCGGCTGATGGATATCGAGGAGGAATTGCAGGCAAAGAAAATTGGCTCTTCTTACGCTGGGAAGTCGTTTCGGTATGCTCATTCCCAGGCCAAAAGCGAATGATCTTCGACTTTGAGAAGAAAAATCGACTTCATAACCTGGTGAAGACTAGACCTTCACGTCCTTAAAGAGTTCAGGATATATGGATACTTCCAGACACATCAATCAAAGGGAGCATGGACTATTCCAGCTGAGATACGCTATTTACTTCTTCAAGAAGAACCATTTATCCAAGTTCTCTTCAGTCGATCGATATCTATTGTCTCCTGCGTAATTGGCGGAACTTAACAATCTGTGACTTTCGTCTCCCCTGACAACACTTATCTCTCCTGCGGCTGTGTCGCCGTTAATCAGCTTTTCCCATGCTTTTCGGCATTCCTGGACTATTGACATGGCGTAACTAGGGGCTCCTTAGCGCTTTTCTGTTTTGGGGGTGAGGGAACGTGGGGAGAGGAAGTTTTGGCGTCTTCATAAGAAGAAACTCACTGTTGATCTTTAAACTCTTCATTCAAGGCAATCTTGTTGGGCTTCTTGCCATCGGGAACCTTGTAAAACTTGAACCAGTCCCGGGTTGCCTCCAGAAGACCCGGAAATTGTTGTTGTACATCTGCGATGCCGTTTACTTTGCTGGCGCAAGGATCGTTGATGTCGATAACGATGATTTTCCAGTCTGTCGCACCTTCGTCCAGAAGAGCCATTACCCCGAGAACCTTTACGCGCTTGATCTGGCCGGTATAGGCAACCCGTTCGCCAATCTCAAGGGCATCAAGAGGATCATTATCACCCGGGTGCTCGGTGTCTGGATGTACATGAGAGGGGTCTTCCCAAGTCTGGTGGCGTTAATGACTCGAACCTTGCAGGTGCTGGGCTGGAAAAGCCGGGACTTACTCCTGGAAGAGCCCCATAGTTCCAGATGTAGCCTTTATAAGGGAACAGATTTCGTACGAACCGGGCTCTATCATCTTTGATGTCCTGCTTTATCGGGTTGAACGCTTCGTTCCTGGAAATCTGTCCTCATTGTCATCGGCGGCCGAACTAAATATCTATGTGCTTTGCTTTGACCAGCAGTTTGAGTCTATACCACGTACCTCGAACTTCGCATTGGACCACCGCGGTATTTCCACGACCATGTTCAAGACCTGTTTGTCATCATCACTATACAGCGGTACGTCGTGCCAGATCGAAATGGGTGATCCACCACTCTCGAGATATAACCGATATTCCAGCGAGTCGGGAGTGCCCACCGCCCTGGGAGTATAATGATCTGATTGTGACTTACTCATGTCGATTGAGAGCGTACAAACTTAGTAGCAAAAAGCTGCAACGGTAAGAGAAGCATGGTAGGTTTCTCTTTCAAGCAGTTTTTGTGCCACGGCGGGCGGTTGACGTCATGGGAAGGTCACAAGTAATTTTCTTGGGCCAATGGGGGCTTACTCGTCCTCAGCCAGGCGAGTTCTTTCCCCGTGCCTGGCCACCCGGACCGCGCGGAAATGCAAGTTAGTCTCATGGACTGATCAGGTGAGAATGGTTTCCTGACTTGAAGTTGATCAAACCGGAGACACGAATGGCCGGTATAGTCTAAGTCAAAAATTATCTGTTCGAGCATTATTCCCACTTTCCAGTTGTCAACAAACGTATTCTTCAACATAAGAAAAAGTCTTAGGAAGCGAACCATGTGGGAGAAACTTCGTGCTTTTTTCAAATGGGACCGACCATCTCAGCCGTCGAAACATCGGCGCCAGTCTGACCCTCTGGGAAATCTGAGTGAACTCGCAGCGCCTCCGCCTATTGAGAATCGAGAGGATTCTACCATCTATCGCCACCACACTTTGGAGGAGAATCTTGAACGAAATTCACGGGGTGAAGACATTGATGCTGAGGATGGGGAAGAAGATATTCTCGTTCGCCACCACACCCTTGAAGAGAATCTCGCACTCGCAAAAGAGCTTACTCAGGAAATGAGAAGGCAATCCCAAGAACTTCGCCGTCTCTCCTCTGACCACGACCATGCTCCAAGCTCGGGGGAAATGACTTGAAATGGGGCGAGCTCGAAAAATATTGTGGCGTGAGTGGGCGGGAACAATAAAGGTCGTGGCACGCCATTCTTTCTCGATTGTATGTCATGCAGTGGCGAGTGGAGGTGAATGCTCTGTCGGTTCAGAACTAAGGGTAGTCTTCGGACTTCCTCAAAGTGTGCACAAATTGTCTTCGAAACATCGCTCGACATCCGTACTTGATTGTTACAGTTGGTCACATTCCGGTTTCCTCGGGAATAAAATGTAAATCAGCCTGCATTGCTAACTTACCTGAATCACAGCCACGATTGTATGTCAAGTGAGCATACCCCGCCGTTCTTGTGAGTCTGCGATGGACAAGCTCGTCGCGAATGTGATCGGTGAAACAACTATGGTTAATGGAGGCCGTGTCTAATGATTCCAATTCCA
The DNA here is from genome assembly GCA_000835395.1 of Exophiala sideris. Classification (NCBI taxonomy): domain Eukaryota; kingdom Fungi; phylum Ascomycota; class Eurotiomycetes; order Chaetothyriales; family Herpotrichiellaceae; genus Exophiala; species Exophiala sideris. The sequence continues at coordinate 24,354 of KN846952.1, read as the reverse complement.
CAGCGAATCTGTCGAGAGCAGACTGAACTTATCGGCAGAAGTCATGTTCTGGACATTTTCTGTCACCTGTTTATTTTACATAAAGAAGTAACAACATTTAAGAAGTAACAACATTTGGCAGAACTTGGTACAATCTCACAAGCCTCAACAAATTATTAAATTAATACCTCTAGTATGAACATCCTCACAGAAACACCAGCGGTAGTCGGATTATTCCAGTCAAGCTTGTTTCTTTCGATGAATCCTTTAGTCAAGCCGATATCTCTCCCGACTGGAACTCAGCCGACGGTTCGAAAATTCTCCCGGGGTTGCATCTATCGCGCTTTCCAGAGACGCTGGCTCTGCCTGAACGCTTTCACGCCTCATCTCTTTTGAAGAAGTACGACGCAATCCGTCTCGAGGCTTTCCTTCCTCAAATAGCCTTTCACTAGGAGCGACAGTACTTTCTCGCTCGAGCTCACCCTCCTCGATTTCTTCACGTTCGTTCTCCCCTTCTTCCATCTTTTCCAGCTCCAGATCGTCTTCAACACGAACGAATGTTGCACCAGGGGCCCACCAATGAAGCGGATACCGACGACGCCCGACATTATTGATGATTAAAGCCCATCCCAGCATAATGAGGGACGAGGCCAGAATGGTGGGTAAGTATCGCCAGGATAGTGTTACCACTTGTGTTTGAACCGCGGCGTTGAGACCCGTAGCACCGGCGCTGCGCAATAGTCAGTATGTCCCCTTTGATACCTCTGCGGAGGGCACTTACGGAGGATGAGCGGTTCCCGTGATCAGCATAGCAAGGAGTGAAGTTGCCATAGAGAGGCCCCCGTTTATAAAGGTCGACGGGTGGAAATTCGTATTCTCCAGGTAGCCTTGATAACTCCCGTTCAAAACCCACAGCCTGGTGATGGCGGTTCCAACGAGGGCCGAGATGAAGTGACCCAAGACAAAATTTCGTGGTTGTGCTACTGGAGACTCGATAACTCCAAAAAGTAGGACTGCGGACGCACCAAAAGACGTGATTATAGTAGGCGTGTGATAGATGTCGCGAAAAGCGGTGCTGGTCGACATGATCGCCTCGACGAGAAGGATACCCCCGAAAGCACCGACCCAAGCAAAAAGCCAGACTTCAAGCCGGAGTGGGATATTCTTCAACCAGGTGAAAGGCGGAAATGGCAAAGGCTCATATGGAGGCTCAGCGTTTGATGGTCGATAACCCGTGAACCGGGAGATAATGAGTGGCAGGTCAGCCCGATAGTCCCTCCGGAACTTCAGATGATGAAGGGTACTCCGTGCTCTCTTTTGGATGGGGCGTCCCTTCTCATTTTCGTTTACCCGCTGCATCTTGATATGTTACACTGACTGACGATTTCTTGAGGCTTTCTGCCTTCTGTGCTAGTAAGCCATCTGCACTATGAAGCGGAGGGACCAGGCTTTTTATACGCAACCCGCAACCGCATGATGCAATACGTCCTCCGCTCGTTTATAGGAATCGTCCGGAAGTGCTCCAGACTTTCATAAGTTAGATAATCAGACGTCATCCTCAGGAAACTAATTCAATGTTGGTCTTCCGCACATGTGCGGAGAGTCATAGCGCCAGCGATATAAAGGTTTACCTCGGATCGTCCGGGCAGAACGGGTCAGTATTAATTGAATGCTGAAGCGTATTTTTGACGTGAGGGCCTGGTAGTAATAAATAGATTTGTGAAAGATTGCGGCACAAATATGCCCAGCTCTCGAATTTTGAGGTTTCATGAAATACAGCCGGGCACTAGCATTGCACGATAGCAGGCATACTGCTTCTACCATCCTCAAGCCGTATCTCTTTCGATCTCCTTGCCACTCAGTGGTCACAAAGAGTAACATCCGCAGCAATTGTGATTGTCTTGCACATAACAGCACAGCCGCCGGTGCCGGCTACCGGTGTCCTTTGCTGGCCAACGCTCTGTCACGCGATAGACTAGCAACAGTACTCATAATGTAAGCTCCAGTCTCCTATGTCGGCCCTTGCCCAGGTCATGAGGATCGAACGTTATTTTCCTCGTCACAGCAAGGTAGCCCCGATATCAGGGAAAGATGCTTGATAAAATTCTTCATAGCAGAGGCTCGGGACATGGGGTGAGTAAGTCCTGTCAGATTTGACGCATCAGACCGTCACAGTACCTGAAGGAGTCGCACGTATCGAGCACAAGGAGCTGACCTCATCTTAGGCACACGGAGCGGCAGAGGAGGTTGCACAATTCTCCGGTCCACACAGAGCGCCTCAGAGTATCACAACAATTCACAGCAATGAAAGCCCGGCTACGGTTACAGATCAAGCACAGAACTCATCAATGGCGCATCAATCGGAGCCCAACACAGAGCCCCGAGTTCGTCAGACGCAGGACGACGGAGCGGCCAGGCCGGAGCGTCGCAAGTCTTTGCTGCACAATAAAGGCTTCCTCCGTAAACGTTCATCGAGTGACAGTGCACAGCAGCATGGGAGCGACCTCAACCCGGAAGAAAGAGAGGGGCAGAGCGCCGAGTCCCAGTCATCTTCGAAACATAATTTGTGGAAGTTTCTCCCACATTTTGGCAAGGCGAATAGGGAACATGAGGTATCTACTCCTGGGGGAAACCCTCAGGATACTACGTAGACAGCCACTGAATACCCCAAGTAGACAACATGGTGGCATAGTTGCTGATCCATCAGAACAGAGAACGACAATACTGGTCAATTGGTGAACAGAATTACCCATCACGTGCCTATATCTCTGAGCCAATGAATAGTGGAAATCCATTGCATCCTCCCGTGAACCGTGGCATTACCTCATGTCCGCATGAAGCACTGTGTGACGTGAACGTGTCATGCGATGTCCCAACTCAGGCACAGACAAACTACTCGAGGAACTAGTTCTCCTTCCCGTGTGAGCCGGGCGGGCCAGGTTGGGTGAACAGGTTGTTGCTCTTCACAACTGTGGGGAAGCGGGGGACACGGCCACTTGCTCGCGAGGGCTCTTTCTGACCATGGCCGGGAACCACCGTGCCATTCGCGAGGATAGGATGTCACCTGAACAATTTACATTCAATGATTCCTTTAGGGAGGTTCTGATATTTACAAATTGCAGAATGATATATCAAGCCACTACAAGGCAGGGTAATTCCTGCACGCATACCATATATCAGTGGACTAAGTATTATTGACGCATTGCAACTCTCCGATGGCGCTTTCTATCAAACTTTCTCACGATGAAGGGAAGCCGTTAACACCTGGATGCATGGTCCTGGGCGTAGTCAAGTTCGCTACTCACGAAGAACGAATCATCGAATCCCTGAATATCGACTTCAAAGGCCTAACTAAGGTGTTTCTGAATCAGAACTACGGCGACTTAGTCGTCTCCAGAACGGACTATGTTTCGAAGAGCTACCTCTTCAGCCGGCATTTGGATCTATACAGCGGAGAATGCATACAACATAAAGGGACCTACGCTTGGCCCTTTGCTTTTCGGATTCCACTATTTGCAGCTCCTCGCGCTGTGCCACCGGGATCGAGAGATATGTTTCATCCAAGGCACCCTTGGAAGGGTGACCTTGCTCTGGTCGCCCACCCTCTGCCTCCTAGTATGAAGCAAGGCGGCAAGTTTGTTTGCGCTGTACAATATGACCTCGAAGCGTCACTCGTGCACCGACCTCCAGGCACCAACCACCTCAAAAGGAAGGGGAATAGACTGCAAGCTTCTCGAACAATATCTGTTCAGAACCTGGACATGACTTGCCGTACACAACCTGGCGACGACTGGCCCTATACCATCCATCGACACGCAATGTGCTGTCCGCTCGGACGCTCTTCATATCTGCCCGTCCGCCGCCTGATCCCGATTTCTTCCAAAAGAAGTGCACAACCGACATCCGAAGCGAAGCTTTTCTTCTCGGTCTGGTTGCCAAAGAAACTGGAAATCCAAGAGCAGCAAGCACTGTTTGTGCCTATTTCCTGCCAAATGGGCAGTTCTACAGCAGCTCAAGAGCTATTGCGGTCGACAGATGAACAACGTCCGGACCTTGTTGTGTGCTCGTTCAAGCTCTCACTGGTGCAGCATACAGAGGTGCGAGCGGGATGCCATACCAGCTCAACCGCCAAACGTATCTTCATTCGGAAAGGATCGTGCACAGTTCCTGTCACCTACAGGGAGCCATCTGCATCTCAAACAGCGACTGACACTCCGGCCTCATCCGTCAACCTCTGCGACGCTACCGACATGTCCCTTGCGGCCGAACTACTGGCTGCTGATTTCTCAACCTACAATATTGCTCGCTTCCATAGCCTCGAAGTTTCCTTTCGAATGAAATACGGAAAGAAGAATCATAAATTCACTTTACGCGACGTTCCTCTCCGGGTCGTACCACAGTCTGGAAGAGAGCTTGAAAGACGGCTGAGCGAAGGCTTAGAGGAAGATGATGCGTACGGGTGCTACCTGACCGGAATCCAGTGGCAAGATTATCGTGGAAGTACTAGTGGTACTGGAGACCATGCGAGAGAATTTCTACAAGCTATCGTGGAAGAATCTGGTGGCGATAGCGATTGGGTTTCGGAAACCCCACCGCCTGCTTACACTGCTTAGTCTGTGTTTCAATGGAACAACTACTTCCCCTTCCACTGAGGATGGCTCGTTAGTGTTGGCGGCTCTGTGAATGTACTTGGTCCTGGAAGCCCCAATTGGAGTGTTACTTTCATTGTCGGCGCCTTCACGAGATTCGGCAATTTACTCGTTGGCCGTGACTTAGCTATTTGTTTTAATCCGAGTGTGACACACATACCCCGAGAAGGGCACGTTGTCCCGATCGGTTTCCATGTAGATCACAGTCAGTCCTGAAGCTATGGTAAAGCCTAGAAAAGAAGTTTGACGCAGCAAACGTAGGAATCTCAAAGATTGCCTCTAGCTCCTTGGTATGTATGCTACCTCAGATTTTGTCTTATCGGAAGAGTGAGTTCCGTCAATGTGGAGTCTCATTTTCAGGCTTTCCAGGGGTCCTTCAACGTCTGTCGTTCTGGACGTCGGCCAGTTATGGCTCAAGGTAACATAAATCCGGTTTTCCGAACATGGGTGGCACGGTTGGGACGGGAAAAACTCGAACAAGTTCCAGAGGACATCCGTCGATTCCGCTAGTCTTGGGAAAAGTGCGCCTTCGTTGGTCAAGATTGGTCAAGAATACGAGTATCTGGTGATGTCTAACTTGTGGGGATGATTGCCATGAGGTTCGCGCACCCCTCAGTTTTGGATCACCTGAATATGGAGAGGCGCAGGGGCATTCTTTCTCCAGTAGTTTTCAAATCCAGAGATAGCTGGTTGATCATTTACCAAAAACATCAAGGACGACCGAAAACAGTCATGTCAATCTCTTCTACGAGTGAGGGGTAGAGGTTGACCCAACCCAGAAGGGAACATATAGAAGCCTCTAGACTACTTGTAGCATGCTTTTTATTTTTTGCTTCTCAATCTTCTTCGCAGGCCGCTTTGCTCCTCTGAACGGCGTGGCAATATTTCAGTAAATATACTCGATTAATATGGCGACAGATGAACAAGGGTCTACTGGCCCTGCCAACAACAATCAAAATGGCAATTCATTTGTGGAAGGGAGTAAAGCGACTGACCTGCAAAATGAGTATTTGACCCGCTACCAGACAGCTTCAAGCGTGGTCATTCCCAGAGAAGTTTTCGAGTCGATGTACCTCTCGCCATATACACAGAAACTAGGACATCTTCGCAGCACGTTTGGGAACCCAACGCCTATGTAAGTTATAGGTGAAGCAATAAACGTTTTGTTTCTTTCGTATCCACTAATGGGTAATTACAGGCCATTAATGGGTTTCTTGATCGCGTCTATGCCGTTGGGATGTAACCTGATGGGCTGGCGAGGTGCCGGTGGTGATGGAGCAGCCATCATGTAAGAATAAATATGCTGTTCTGCGATGCCCCCTCCCACCACCCCCCACAAGAAGACGCCCTTATGCTAATCATGATTATGGCGGTAGCGGCCTGTTCTTTTTCTTTGGTGGAATGCTCCAAATCCTTGGATCTGTCTTGGAATGGATCATCGGTAATACGTTTCCATTCGTTGTTTTCGCTTGCTACGGTGAGTACCACCGCTGGATAGCTGATCCAAGAGATGTTGGTCCAGCACATGAATATTGACGGCCAGGATTCCCAGGTGCGTTCTGGCTGGCAATGGGGGTAACGCTTCAGCCCGCTTTCAACGCACAAGCCTACTACACCACACAGCCCGGAGGAATTTCACAGTTTTACTCGAGCTTCTGTGAGTATACCTACCTATCCCGGTCAAAGACCTTTTAGACTTACTAATGACATAATCTATCCAGCGTTCTTCTGGATGGTTATGGCTCTTGTCACCTTCTTCTTCCTCATTGCCTCTTTCCGGACTAACGTCGTATTCGTCCTGGTCTTTCTCTTCATCGACCTTTCTTTTATCATGCTGATGGCTACGTACTGGTCCTCAGCTGAAGGTAAAACGGCGGTCGCTGAAAAGTGTCAAAAGGTGAGTTCACCCTTCTCGAATATCTGGGTAGATATTCAGTCATAAGCCTTTTCTATTCTTCAATCTTTCTTTTTGTCCCTGATCGATATGTTCGTTTACGAAGGAAATTCTGACATGTGTGACCAGGCTGCTGGAGCCTTCATATTTGTCTTTTGTGTATTCGGCTGGTATCTGTTTTTCACAATGATTCTCTTAGCTGTGGATTTTCCACTCCGGCTTCCAACGGGAGATTTGAGTACGATATTCAAGGGTGCGTCGGAAAGAAAGAAGCCAGAGCCTAGCGCATAACCTAGGACTACAGGGGATTCCATGATGTCGGAAGTACGCATCATCTCAAAGTTTCGTGGGTTACTTTTACGGTCTTTGCACGGAAGTAGGTTAGGGCATGGGGCTCGTTTTAATGACCGGCAACAACATCAGCTTGCAGTCTCTTACTGAATGGGATCTTTCAGATAGGAGTATTGACTGTCTAGGGAATATTTTAGGTAATAGTACTTGGGTGTATCTATTTGATAATTAGATAGAATAGTTCCGCCTCTACTTGTGGGTTGCCCATATGAGCCATTTCCATTCGATACATCTGCTCAGTTCATTGTCTAATCTGATGGAAAGTATATTATGCTTTAGCGTGGGAATCGGCGTTAGTTGTAGAAATAGTTTCTAGGTAGACACGGTATCGACCCCGAAAATGATCTAAATCCGGTTTCCACAACCGCTTGCTCAACTGCCAATATACCTTGGGAATACTATAACGCGTTCAATCAGGCAAAGTGAAGATCTTAGTGTGTAACAGAGCGGTATATCTGGTCACTGCTCTTGCATATACATGTGGAAACAATGCAGCAATAGTCAATAACTTAGGTAAATAATTTCTAATGAATACATTTCTGTACGTTTGATAATGGTTCTCTCAACAACATATAGATAATATGTTATGTTTGTACCAGGCGTTATGCTTTACAAGATATTTTAAGTAGAAGATAAGTCAATAGGAGTGATTGCGATCAGTATAAGAAAATTCGCTCGAAGGACGTTCATTTTGTAGCTCAACTGACCGGGCTTGTGCTGTTCTCCGCAGTGATAGCGGAAGATTCTCATCTGTATCCGTGATATCTAGTAACTGGATAATGCGGCTATAATAGCTCCCATTTCGACCATGAACATCACGATCTACTTCTTATCCGGTGCGGGTCTCGACAGGCTCGATGAAGCATGTTAGGTGGGATCATACTTGAGTCAACCCTAAACCCCAAGACCTCGCGAAGCTGGTTCGCGGAGCGGGGCCGGCCAATGGAGCTCCATTTATGGGAGGAAGGATCAGGGTCGAGGTTTGCCCAGCTCGGTCACTCTGGAACGGCTTAGCAAGAAATGCCTTAAGTAGAGGGTCTCAAAGAACAACTTTGGCACGCAGTCTAAATATTCACTCGCTGATCAGTATGTAAAGAGTAGAGTCAGCCCATATAGCTTGCTCTTTTTCGAAACTGCGAAGATAGTTGTCATGGATAATGTCAAGTCCAGCTGGATACCAGAAGTCGACATACGATATGCATCACGACGATTATGACCGAGAAAGCGCACTTCGCAGACTTCGGACTGCCGGAAGCATTTCAATCACTCCTGAGCTCTTCGAGAAGATCTATCTGTCACCTGCAAATCGCGTCTCGAATAACCTGAGGTCAACCCTGGGAAACCCAACCCCACTGTGAGTTGTCCCTCTATCCGAATTTATGTTGAGTACTGACACGAACTATCCAGAGCACTCTGTGGATTCTTGTTATCCCTTAGCCCTTCGTCAAACATCCTGCTGGGTTGGAGGAAGTCGGGTGACTCTGGAGCCGCAGAAGTGTAAGTCTTTAGCCTAGAGTTGATCATGGTTTGTTTCCGGATGGTCTCATACTAGTGACTAATACTTGGTCTGTCAGTGGTGTATACTACTTTTTCGGCGGGCTGTTGATGATCATCGGATCTGTACTGGAGTTCATCCTCGGCAACACTTTCCCTTTTGTCGTCTTTGGATCTTTCGGCGCCTTCTGGCTGAGTTGGGCAGCAACATTGACCCCCTTTTATAACGCGTCTATTGCATACGACCCTACCCACCCAGCTGCAAGTGCTACGAACGCCACATTTGCGAACAGCTTCGCATTCTTCCAATTATATATGGGCGTTCTTTGTTTCATCTATCTACTCTGCTCATTACGGACGAACATCTGCTTCGTCCTGATCTTTGCCTCGCTTGTGGGATCCTTCTCCCTCATGGCCGCCACCTACTGGCATCTGGCAGAACGCCACGCAAAGACCGCTTTGACGTGTCAACATGGGGCTGGTGGGCTGCTTCTTGCTGTTTGCCTACTGGGCTGGTATTTACTGGCCGCTCAACTGTTGGCTTGCGTCGACTTTCCGATCAATCTTCCCGTGGGTGACCTCAGCGAGTTCATCAAGGGTGCCTCTGCCACAGCCGCTGCTCGACCGGAGGGAGTCGAGCAAAAGGAGGGTATGCCATGAGATCAGTTCAAGAGTATCTATCCACAAAGGTTATGCAACATGTCGAAGATACTCATTAAGTCGGGCTTGGGACCGAGCAGGTGGATGGAGCAATTCAAATCTATTTCCAAGCTGCCATGCGTTTCGTCGGCGGTGCAGACTATTCAAAGTATTCAGGAGACAGGTACATTATACTGTAAAGTGGCACAAGAACCGGAAAACCTGCTTAGCTAAACCCCATAATCTATGGAGTAACCGCTCGACCTTCTCATAAGAGTGTCTCTTTTCTCTCGTATCGAGTATTGTAATATCTCATATTGCAACGGTAAAGGCTCTATCCTGTCTTACCCACTTATCAATCAAAAGTTTACCATACTTCCAGGCCACAGTAATCACTTTCGAAAATCTCTAACGTTAGTCGCCAGACTAGGTGATCATAGAAGGTCATAGATAGGCACACAAGTCTTGTGACTCTCTGGATCACTATAAGGTGTTAGTCTCATGCCAATGCTGGACCCGGCGCTGCCATCGTATCCGATAGGAGGGCAAAAGATGCGGAACAACGCATCGTACATCTTTTTACTCGGGTCCGAGGGATGTATATATATCATCTTATTCAACAATCGAAGTAAGATATCCCTACGCAGCTTCAGCATCGCAATCTGTTAGGATTACAACAGCATCTCATCTGGCCTTTTCTTCAAGGTCTCGACAAATATGAAGTTCCCTCGCGGTCTGAGAATCCTACACCCTCATATGAATCAGGGGGCTAAGACCTCCTTTTGCCGACTACGTTTTGTGCTCTTCGTTTTCAACTTCATCAAATGGTCCAGCGCCTGTATCGTCATGGCTATCGTATCTTACTTCATTCACGACTACGCGAGAAATGAACATACAACATATCAAGAGGTCATTGCCTGCACGAGCATTGGCTTCTTCCTTCCCACTCTTCCACTTTCGTTCTACAAGAGTTTTACAATGTATCTTATCGCCTTGGACTATATCTATTCCCACCTCTGGGTCACAGCATTTATCTTTGCCGCACAAGACTACAATCGGAATGATTGCTCAAAGCACTCACCGTCCGGTGTGGGGAACTGTACATTGAAGTACGCCCTTGAGTCTTGGTGTATTATTGCTGTGTAAGTATGGCAGGAATCTCCAGGTTAGTTCTGAAGAGAGCATTGCTGATGCCGTGATCTCTAGCGCGTTCTGCGTTTTCGCCACGGTTCTGCAGACAGTGCTCTACAGACGGGAACATGCATACCCCGCCTCAACGCTCTTGGAGAAGCCTCGTCCATCTGTGGAAACAGAACATACCACTCCTGAGACTCGCACAGAGATAGCTGACCAGGTTTAAGGTTCAGAAGATTATATCTGAACTTTCGAACGTATATTGCGAAGTTGCTTGCTTCGGGGAGAAGTTAGGGGTTTCGGTGGACTAAGCGAATGAGCAGGAAGGTAGGAGGATAATGGACGAAAGTCGAGGCTTGTGGGCAGCACTGGCACGATTCTAGCTGCTGGAGGTGTTAATTGAGTAATTTGAATAATATCTAATATTGCCGCTAATTCTTAGCACCACCCTACTATATTTACCTACAATATACTTCTTTGCTGTACAGCCTTTTATCTGGGGCTTCAGGCCAGATGACCACGAAACCGTCCGTGCAGTAAATAGACGCCACCAACGTATCGAATCTTCAATTCCTTATTCTTATCTCAAACAAAAAATATATCCACTGTATTCTCCACTGTCGCTTCTTCAAGACGACCGGACCGACTGCATCCTTCTCGCGTGGCGGCAGGTCTTATAGCTCAGCAGTATGCTTACTTGCTAGCTCGAAGGCCTAAACACATCTTTTCATGCCTATATTGATGAATGACTAATGTCCTGCACGCTTACCAGGCTGGATAATTCTCAAGGTTGTGTGCGTAGAATCAGTTACGCCTTAAGTAACGTAAGGGCTAGGGCCGAACTAGCGGTGTATGAACTTTTAAACATACGGCTTTATTCACATATCCTGATCTCTCCAAGCAATTTTTCCTGTTCAAATTGAGTGAGATAGTAGTTATTCCATTTGCGTATATATAGTACTAATCTCAGATTGTTCTGATCATTGTATGTTGTGATATACCCAAATTGAACAAAGGTGTTCAAACTGCATAAACCGCCACTTCGTTTGTTACCAAGCCCTCGGCTTTGCCGAAGCCTTAGTGATTATAACGTCGCTCATAGTCACATTCTTGGAAGAGGCTGGCTGGAAACATTGCCACCTAGGTAATGAACGCTGTCATCTTGGCCAACTTCCACCTTTTAACCCAGCGCCGCAAACGATGTAAAAGCCAAGCGACAGAAAAACACAAGTGATGCCGTGCCTTCACGTCCTTCACCGCACTTTGCAGCCATTTCTCCATATTTCAACGTATTCAAACAAACCACGATTCCAAGTTCGGATAAGGTTATTGCTGCATCTTGTCTATTCAGCATGGTATCATCGAAGCGTCCAGCTATGATTACCACAAATACATCTTGCCCTTCTTACTACGGGTGAAAGATATTCACAGGCTGCCCATCTCCGCTTTACAGGTCCGCTGAGCTTTCTGAACACCTACAAGAGCTGGACAACCAAAGCACATGTTGGTGGCCTGAGTGATCGTGGCCGTCACCAATATTACGACCTGGGTTCCGCATTTCGGGTACGGTATCAACAATTTATGCGAAGGTGGAATGCGCCGCAAGGAGGACTACGGTTTGATAAGACTGCCAAGTTGACCGTCATCTCTGATAGTGCTGCTAGATTTCACTCATCGGGCAGAGATTTCGCTCGATCTTTTGATGAAGGTTATTGCCTCTTTCCCAAATCTCCTCTATAGCCATTGACATATTTAACGACGGACACAGAGAGTGAGGCGCAATCCATCAATGTTTCAGGTGTTGTAATTGACCCTGAAATGGGAACGGACCCTCGCAAAGTCTTAAGCTGGCATACACCATACGCAGAAGTAGATCAGACGCATGGGCGAGCGTGGATGGAAGTCTGCATGACCGAGACCACAGTTGCAGCATTCTCTCGTCTGAAACACCACTGGCCGGGCCAACTGCGCCCAAGGATATATATGCGATGCATTGTTGCATTACTACGACATCTGCTCGGGGCGCACGTCGCCTTGGATGGAACCAACTGAACTCTTTACCACGATGGACTGGAAGGATTCGAGTAACTCCGCGACGGCAAATCCCTACTTTTCAGAGGGCCGAGGTGCACGAAATGCGACCGCGAGATATGCGCTACAGTGGTTGGTCTCTGCTTTGCCTCATCTCAAGACTTTCAAAAGTGGCAACACGAGCGATTTCCGGATTTTGCAACAGATTCTGAGCCTCATTGTACTACATTGTCTCAGCGTGGTTTTTCTCAAGCTGAGGACTCGGTGCCATCAGTCAACAACGAAACGGAAAAGCACCATCCCCACTGCAGACATGCTTCACGCGTCGTGAAGAGATTATATATCTCTGTTCGCTATTAGGCATTGGTTGCTACATCCGCAGGACAACCGCCCAAAAGACTCTCGAGGCATGGCAACCTTCAACCTTTTTAAGTGATGCCACAACCTTCCGTCCTTGGCATATTTTCACGATGGCATATTACTTGGGTTATATCGGCATTGAAGCTTACGCAGTAGAAGAAGCAGGTAAAGAATAAGACCTAAGCCGAGTGCTGCGAAGGCTGACAACACATCCATTACGATAGGGCAACGACGAAAAGGTACGTGTACGAATCGTACTAGATGGGACCATTGTGGATAACGTTCTCCCCATGATCCTATCATAAGGGCGTACAGAGACGGTGGCTATAACTAGGAAGTATTGAGAAGCTAGTGTGTGAGAGGCAAAGACGCTGGGAATCTGAACCCCCTGCTGGACTACGAAACAATTGATGTCTCTGGAAACCGTCCAGATAAACGACTGAATAACTATCTATGAGGTGATTGCTTGGCGAGAAGACATTATATTTTGAAGACTTTTCAAACTACGACGAGCTTCGAATTAGTGTTAACTTATCACAATGGCAGGGCGCCTACGTGGCTCTAGGCTCGAATAAATATTCTGCAATAAGTCGCACTGACTATTTCAGACGCTCCAGAGGCAGTAAATTCAGGGCGGATAGCCCGTTATCTTGTGCTGCGGGCTAAAGCTAGGTGGAGGTCGGTCTGTCCGGCGTCCGTGAGTAAATCAATCGCTGAGGCCTGGCTTATCGGCCAGCGACTCCGGAAGCTGCAGCTCCGGCCACAGCTTTCCTAAACTGATCTGCGTTGCATTGCGTCAGTTCTTCTTCCATTTGCATTCGGGGTACATCAAGTGTCGCAATTAGTCACTATGGCAATCTCGGAACACAATCCGGCATCTATCCAGGATCTCTCTTTAGGTGAGAATCCACTGCAGCACTGGGGTTTCACCTGAACGTGTCCCCCGCCATTGCGTCGTTCTTTTATGCTGCGCCCAATTTGACCTAAACCTTTGCCTCTTTCGAACAAATCGATGTTTTGGCCAGTGTGAAATGCGCCGGACCGACCACTCTTCCTTACGATTACCAGCAGGTTTTACTATGCTATCATGGTTATACATCATTCAGCCCCGCTCGTCCCTTCATTGGCAGAGTCATGTATGACCTCATTATCGATGAAGACGGGCGAACATGGGATGCTTGGCTGGCTGCACTTCCTGATGGCCCGGGCGGACCGGATGATAAATGCACAAATTGTCTAGGTTTTGATAGATGCATCGTCTCTAGAACAGGGATGCAGGCGTCAGTCCTTAAAGGGTCACAATGTTCGCTGGTGTCTAAACAGGAACCTTCACCGTTTGACTAGCGCCAGGAAGTTGGAGATCCCGAATTCTACGTCTTTAATGCTTCAAAATGCCTACGCCTCGAGTTTTCTTGATCCGTCACGGTGAGACAGAATGGTCCCTCGCCGAGCTTCATACTGGCAGTACCGACCTCCCCCTGACCGAGAATGGCGAGAACCAGGTTACAAAGACCTGCAAAGCATTAGTTGGTGAAGGAAAACTTATTGTCCCACGCAACCTTGCCCATATGTGCGGTTTGGAACCTCACTGCGTTTACACCGTTATGCTAACAATTGAAAAGCTATGTCTCTCCCCGTCGCAGAGCTCTCCAGACACTGAGACTATTGGACTTAGGCGTCGAGGTGCCAGGAGATCCGTCTGTCTCTTGTCCACTCTTCCAGCCGTGCCCATCATCGCAGCGCGTGGGTGAAGCCTCTGTCGAAATTTCGGAGAACCTGCGGGAATGGGACTATGGCGATTATGAGGGAATTACAGTCGAGGAAGTGCGTAAGAAACGGGAACAAAACCACCTAGACAAAACTCGGCCATGGAACATTTTCATTGATGGCTGTGCTGGCGGCGAGTGAGTCGACCTTTTCGTGTTGAACTTTACGGGCACACTCATCTCATCGATTTTGGAACAGGACACCGGAACAAGTCACTAGCAGGCTCGAACAACTCATCAGGAAGATCAAGAATCAATTCGAGGCAGATGTTTCTACCGTCGGGCCCAAGGATGTGGTGTGTGTTGCACACTCACACATCTTGTCAGCGTTTGCGATACTGTGGACTGGACGGACTTTGCAGGATGGCATTAGATTGCTACTCGACACGGCCGGCGTAGCCATCTTGAGGTATGTGACAATCGTATAGGTTACTATTTTGCTAGTCAGCTAAAGCGATGGTCAGCTACGAGCATCACGCTCTTAACGAGCCTGCAATCATCATTGGGCCAAAAGTCTAAGCTTCCGATTGCTCTAGCTTGGAAGGAGCCAGTTGACACTATCCTCGTCGACGCACGAGCACTATACCTGCATTCTCCGGAGCGATCATTTTCGTCGTTAGCATAAATTGTGAGGCAGCCACGGTCCTTCTCAGCGCCTCTCTGGCTTCGCCTTCATCCATCATCCCCCGCTCCTGCATTACCACGGGGTTCAACCAGAATTTATGCAGCAAAGTCGCAATGGTGGCCACGAATTCGACCTGACTGAACTTTTTGCCTGGGAAAATTCTAGGCCCAGCGCTCCATCCAAGAAATGTAGCTCCATTCGCTGGGCAGTTGATGCTCTCCAAGTCAGTGTCGCTGTCCTTTCTGACCCAGCGCTCAGGCTTCCATTCGAGACTCGTAGGTCCCCACCAGCGAGGATCTGCGTGTATGCCATAGAAATTGGTCGAAACATGCATGTCCTTGGTGACGAATAATTCTTTGTCGCCGACTCGAAGGCTTTGGCCTTCCCCAGCTGGTACGCGAGCCATTTCTGGAAGAGGACCCCACAGACGAATCGTTTCGTGCTTTGGAAAAAGAACGAGTGTCAGCTACCAGCATGTCGAGGTCTGCACAAGTACAAACTCACCATTACCGCTAAACACCTCGTCAGCTTAGGGAACCTATGCCATGTGGCTTGAACCCCAGTGCCGCCCCAAGCACACCACAAACCCTGCTACCACGTGACACTTTCATGTAGCCGTGGCTGCTGGAAGCGCCCTGCGGCTAAAGGCACGGAATGTCTACCATGTCCACGCGGCGGCAGCATCATACTGCTTCTGTCATCTATCTACGATCGGATGTGCTGTCGTTGCCATCGCCCCCGTCACTGCCACTGACGACCATCACTCTAGGTGTTATGCCACCGCCTGCCTGATTGCCCATCTCCATGTCACTATCCATCGTTTACCTCTATACGGGTCAGCCTCGTCTCCCGTCATTGAGTGAGTTGTTCTTCCAGCCATCGGCTTGTGTGTGCATCGTTCGAGGCGGCTCGCTGACGCGTGTCTCGTGATAGTATCGTGGCCGTGCATGGCCTCGGCGGCGATGCCTTCAACACCTGGACCCCTCCCAAATCGAAGAAGTTCTGGTTGAGAGATTTTCCTCCCGCAGCCCTGGTCCCCGATGCCCGAATTATGACCTTTGGCTACAATGCGGACTCCGCCTTGGAACAATCGACGGCGGAGATCATGGATCACGCTAAAAGTCTGCTGGCCAGCTTGGTGGACAAGAGAGAGGAGCGGGAGGTATTGAAACATGGTGAAGTGGGAACAAAAACTGACTTATGCCAGGAATATGGCGAGGCCTTGGTCTTCACAATTTGTGCCGTGGGTGCTTGGTGTCTCCTGCGCCATACGCTGGCGAATCAGGGTGCGCATTCTCGAGCCCCCGGCCTGAAGAATGGGCTCTCAGGGGTCGACGACTTGCGCTCGACAATCAGACGAGTATGACTGTCATTTAACTGGTCATACAAACACGCGCCGGACGCGGATCGGTCTTCTGCCGTTTGGCCAACGGCGTGCATGTAATTGGCAGGGGTGGTGGATGGCACGAGATCGAAGCACTGACCACGACCAGCGACAGCTACGGAGTAGATAATCGGCTTTGTATTGGTTATGCATGTTTCGAACACAGCTGTCACATTGAATAAAAGAGTTGTATTGATGTCTCTCCGTGGCCGGGTGCGTTTCGGCGCTTTATTGGGACGCAAATGAAGAGGGAGGGGCCGGGGTGTGTGAGAGCCAAATTCTGGTATTTGTGCCTGGGAGTGGTAATGCCACCAGGATGATGGCTTGAGAGCATCCTCACATCCTTCGATAGTCGGTCACGAACGTGGTTGAGGTACAGGACACAATGGAAGTCGAAGTACCCATTGCTTATGTCACCACGCAGGGCGTTTCACCACACCGGGATATCGATTACTTGCTGACCTACGTAAACTACCATAAGACTCCTGCGAGTTATAATCCGTACGAGTTTTTATGACGAGCAAAAATAGGTGAATATTCTTTGATTCTCGAGAGTCGACAATCTCTTCTGGACTGAGCCTCCTTTTTCCCGTCTACCAGTCCTGGATCTAGATGTTTAGGTGAGTTTTGCTTTTGGTGCTAGAACCACGAACCAGCGCGATCGCACAGCAGCTTCAGATCGTTCGGGGAATCGACCACAGATCCACGACCACGACTTGCCTAGGACCCTCCATCGTGTCAAATTACCATCCTCCTCTGTCGTCCACCGACCTCGCTTCGTCGGCCGGGAATCCGTTTCACCTTCGCTTGGGCAAAAATCTCTGCTCGCGTCTGAACCGGGTGACCATCTTCTTCTCCTCCCCGCCCGGTCTCGTCTTGTATTATCTGTGTCACTAGCACGCCGAGACATCGTGGCCGTGAGGAGCCAACAATGGTCGGCGAGTGGCTTGAGCGCGATATTGGCTAGGTTAGCCAGCTGAACCCCACATTCAAGGGCCCAAGCCGCAGGTGAATGAAAGATGTTCTGAAGGTCAGCTGGACTGTCGATAATGGCGGTTACAAAGGCGGCGTCGGCCGGTGTCACAGGATGGACGCTCAAGCATTTTAAATCCTGGTGCTGCTCTTGGCCGTGGTGGCTGTTCAAGGGCTCGTCGATATCTGACGGCGAAGCAGGAGTTGGGCAGACCTCGCGCAGGGGAAGATCATGTCCAGTTTGATCTTCACAGTTTATACTCGCGCCACGGTCAATGAGGGTCTGCTCGCTGTGCGACTCGTAGGAGGGGTTATAGATCCCAGCTCCGATAGGAGCTCCATACTTGGAGCCTGGACTGTGAAGCTGAGTTTCCTTTCGACGGGAATGCGCGGCAGAGGGTTCTGCAAGCGTTTGATGGAAGAGGGACGGTGTTTCATTGGAGTCAGCTCCCACACGCACTCGATGGGAGTCCAGGGAGTCAAAATCTGATTCACCCCTGTATCGTCGTTTTTGGCCACTGATGTGTTCAACATGCCCACTCGGCCGCGGAGATGCCGTCCGTGGTCTGGCTCCGTTTGGTGTTACTATAACGTCTGCAGGCTGAGTGCTGCAAAGATTCCGTTGTGAGACCGGTGAGGGACGACGAGATGGAATCACCACCTCTATCCGGGGTTTGTGACGCGAGGATTGTGGGAAGCATCGCTGCCGAGACGGTGCCGCTGTCAGCTTCGGCTGAGGGCAATTTGATCCTGTCGTGGGATCAATCGCGTCAGAGTTCGTCCGCAGGCTAGGAGTTCCGGAGCGGACCAGATCATCGCTTGCTGAGGAAATGACAAAGTCGTCGCGAGTCACAGCGACCCGTGAAGTGTAGCTCTGGGCCTGACCGTCAGAATGTTCATCGGATCCGGTGGTTTTTAAGCACTCCAAATCTGGCGGAACACCGGAAAAGAGACTGTCTGAATCGTCGTCAAGACTCTCAGCCAGGCCATTATCATCAATCTGGGCGATGGAGAAGTCCTCATGGAGGGAAGTAACTTCCAAGATCCGCCCGTCACCAGCAGTGTCGTCGTGCAGAGGGCTGCGGCACAGCTCGTATAGCGGAGTCTCCGAGGTCTGATCCTGTAGGCTTAACGGCTCTAGAGTGGTCTGTCAGTGATCTCACTTCGGTAAGACCAGAGTGGCCTAAGACCGTCCAGGCTTACCAAAATGGCCTACATTGCTTGTGTGAGAGTGTTCTTGCAGCCTAATTTCAGGAACCGATGCCACGGCCTGCGGCTCAATTTCGTGAGTGCATTCTCGTCCCGAGGAGGTAACAAAGCTGGCTGGCACTGCACGCACATGCTGCTTAGAGCGTATCCGAGCCTTGGAAGGGTCCTCGAAGATGATGTTGTCCATGCTGAAAACGTGCGGGAAATATGGTGCACAGAGATATTGTCAAGTTCTGAAGGCTGGAAGACTTCGAAGCCGAGACGGTCGCTGTGGTAAAGTTGGGATGGCTTGCGTAATATAGGCACTAGGGGTGGCTAGACATTGGGAGTGTCTGACGCTCGAAGGGGCTGCGTTGCTCAAATACAGGCCGAGGAAGGGATTCCAAATCCCGCGACGACCAGGCAACGAGGGCGCCCTTTTGTGAGCCAAGTACCAGAATTGAATTCTCGCCCCTGTGGTCATGCTCTTGCAGGATCATCCATGGAAGGGTCACAAATCATGACTCTGCCTCCGTCAGCTTTTCCTAGGCGGTGTACGCGTACATTGACGGGGTCGTCACGGACCGAACGGCTGCAAATTGTCCCGAAAGTTTCGTCCAGACAATACGCGGCCACAGCCTCTTGAATCAACCGATCACCCACCGCCGGGGCGATCTGTAGCACAGGCAGACTGCGTGGGCATAAAAGTGTCGGGATCCTGGCATCGGGCGAATTCAGCTGATCGTCCCCCTTCTATCCAGGCGGGTCTTACCATATCGTGGGACGGTTACGCCGAGAGGCTGTACCACACGACCGCGGCGGGCATCTTCGGATCCTCTGGGGCGGTTGACATGATCCTGGGTCTAGCTGAGCTCGTTTTCCTTCGAAAACAACCAGACGGACCAAAGGTCATGCGGATCTTGACATGGCCGGGGTTCCCGTAGCCAGGGATCTGCAGGTGAAACTTGACGAATGGAGAGGCCGAGAAAGCAAGGGGTGATTTGGCCCTGGCTGGAGCCCGACTGCCACCAGCGCGGAAGTCGTGATCACGCGTCCAACGAACCCTGTCGTTATCGCTGTTGGCTTTGCTGTTCCTCGGTCATTCCACTCAGCGGGTTCGGTAACTTGGCCTCCTGGTGCCAGGTTGCAGCCGAAGTTGCTCGAGCCGGAGGCCGTACAGAAGGACCGAATGTGCTCGGCGTGCTGGGATCGGGCCCGTGGTATTCGATTGTGATGTTGTGGACACATGCGTCGAGTATGGAGTGAGGACGGTCACAACAGCATCTTCAAAATCAACAGGGCCCGAGCGCTAGGATTCCTCCGGAGATGAGACCTGAGAAGGACTGAAGCCAGCCTTTCTAATTTGGGGGCAGCTCCTGTCCATCGGTGTTTGCAGGCATCGCGCAACCCTCGGCCAGCTGAAAGACGGAGCGATGGAACCACTCCCTCGACCCTGGAGCCCACGACCTCCTTCAGGGCGGGGCGAGACGGAAGCAGAGGCCATCGAGCGACAGACCGCCATTCGAGCAGGCCGACGCTTTCAAACTCTGAAATCCTCAGGCCTCAGTGCGGTCGAGTGGGAAGGGTTCGAAGGGACCGCGACGGCCGTGACGGCCCCCAAACAGATCCTTGCCGTGTCGTGCGACCTTGCCCGTTTGCGGAAGGGTGGCAGGTGGTGGTGAGGGAGCGCGAGGGTCAAAGACACGGGTCGACAAAACGGCGAGGGACGACGGTCTTTTATAGTGAGAGGGTCGAGGGGGGTCGAAGGCAAAGCGGCGAGAGTCCCGATCGGTCAGCACTGAACCCGGACGGGCCACGCCTTCCCCGAAGGGGCCGACGCCAAACCCGATCGAGGGCGTCAAAGCGGCGCCAAACCGTATCGTCGCCCTGGCGAGCCCTCTGCACCGCGACGCAGACTATTTAGTATAAATTATATATTTACTAATTTTAAATATACTAAGTACTATATATTATATTATATTATATTATATTATATTATATTATATTATATTATATTATATTATA